>CM042794.1:3396893-3483212 GCA_018691245.2 Ips nitidus
AAATNGGAAACCACAACTTAAACTGATTTGAAAATTTGTTGCATCAACCCAGTTTTTCCTAAATAACTAGAAAACGGTGAAGGTTACGAAAAATTTGCAAGGGATCAAAAATGTTCCTAATCAACTTCTTAACTCAGAACCGTAAGTTTGCAGGACCGTTTTTGCTTCCAGTATACAGAGTGTGCTTGAAAATTATGGTGATTGACTATTTTTGGTCACCCTGTACTCAATTTTTCAGAGAGAATTTTTTGCTCAACACCACTGAAAAGAGAAGCTCAAGACGGTTAATTTGAGTGGTTCAACTTCCTTGAACTCACAAAAATAACCGAGTTATAGGGTGCTTCAATTTCAAACCACAATTTCAACTGATTTCAAAATGTGTTGCATTAATACAGTTTTTCCTAAATAACTAGAAAACGGTGAAAGTTACAAAAAACTTGGAAGAGAACAAAAATATTCGTAAAGAACTGCTAAACTGATCTCTGGAGGTTTCAAGCAAATTTCAATTATACCCATAAATTTACTGGTAAAATTGTAAAATTTTCCTGTCACACTTAATTTTACTTTTCCAATTTTACTTTACCTTACCGGTAAATAACCGGTCTATAACCGGTCAGGGTAAATTTACGCCCATCGCTAAAAAATTCCCAAGTCAATCTGGACTACAATTATATTAGATCAAAGCTTTTTGGAAAGAATGCACGTCGTTCTCACCGAACTTAATTGAAATTCCCTTAAACCAATAAAGTATTATTGAATCGCAGACATACTAGGACTGTGCAATGTTCAGTTCTGATTGCTTGCACACACGTACAGTCTATTCTGCAATTCTTAAAATGTCGATTTAGGAGCAATCTGTGTTTGACAGAAACTAAGTATTTTCAATCTGCTGCTAGTAGGTATTGAATAAAAAATTTGAGTAATAAGGTTTTCCCATTTCTTGTGTATATTTACTTACAGATTCATTTATTTGGAGAGTGTTGCCTAAATTTCCAGAAGTGACAATTTTGGATGTGTATTCATGAATATATGATTACATGAAATTAATTTTTTTTTTATTGTATCATTTGACTAAAATTAGTTTTTAAGTCAAATTTAAAGTAGAAAACTGTTTAGAATATTCTCAGGAAGATTATTCTAGTAAATTTAAGCAAACAAATTGATATTTCTCATATCTAAAGATTACTGAAATTAGACTTGAAGAAAACTTTATTAAATTAAATTTATTAGAACAAAAGTAATCCGAATTTTTGCAAAGTGTGACAACGTTGCACCGTTTTACAATAATTACAAACTTTGGGCTTTACTCGGTGTAAAGCCTTATTGCAGTTTTTTTAAATCTGCATTTTTGTTTGCCTGAAAAAAAAAAACAAAATAATCACTAAATAACGAATTTCATATTTTTTTCCCTGTTTTCTGGAAAAGAAACGTACAGCGTCGCAGCTGTTTTCGAATCAAAATTTAACCTGTGCCAGAAGATACAAGGTGGTTGTTTTTTTTTGAGGTGAGTTGTTTTCGATTCAAATCAGGAAATACCTTCTTTAAAGGGATTTCATTTGCCCTTTAGGCTTCATTTCCATATTTTTTACTAGTAAATTTGTTTTTCGGCTATTTTTCAGCCACCGTGTAAACCAATCAAAAAATTACGTTTTTTTACAGGAGTCAAAAAAAGAAGGTTGTCAAAGCTTGGTCACCTTACATCCATGTTTAGAGGGAACTTGTCGGTTTAAAGATCAGATTCGGTTTTCCTAACCGTTTTTACGCAATTTTTATCCTTTTCACTTTTTCCTTATCTCTACTAGGTTAGGAGATATTTCACAAAAGCCATTTTGGGAACCAGAATCACAATTTTCGTGAAAAAGTGCTTCAAAATTTTGCTGGAGCTCCACTATTTTTCGAGGTACACCAATGGAAAAAACACTCAAGAAATGTCGATTTTTCTTCTCTTTCGAATGGTATGCTCCAAAATCACCTTCGTGGCCTTTGGTGTACAGGATGAAGTCAAACAATGTGAAGGTTCTCAAAGTTTGTCACCTTGTACGCAGTTTTAGAGAAAATTGTCGGTTTAAAGACCAGAGATTCGGTTTCTCTGAACTTTCCTCGCAATTTTCTTTCTTTGCAGTTTTTCCATTTAATTACTAGTTTAGGAGATATTCCACAAAATCCATTTTGGAGACCAAAAACTCCATTTTGCTGAAAAAGTGCCTCAAAAATTTCAAATTCAAGAAATGCTTTTCTCCTGTTTCAAATGGTGTGGTCCAAAATCACCTTAGTGGCCTTTGGTGTACCGGTTGAGTAAAAAAAGTGAAAGTTGTTAAAGTGTGGTCACTCTGTATTAATTTTTCGTGGGAATTTTCGGTTTAAAGTAAAGAAACGGGCTTTCCATCGACGTATAAAAGGTGGTTGATTGCTTTCAAAGTTTGGCCGCTAGAACGCGTCAAAATAAAGCAAGTTATCCAGCTCAACCATTTTGACACTTTTTTCTTTAACTTATTCCCTACATTTACATACGTCAATAGATAGCCAATAAAACAGGCTTTCCATTGACCTATAAAAGCTGGTTGGTTGTTTCTAGAGATTGGCCGCTAGAAGGCGTCAAAGTGAAGCGAGTTGTCCAGCGCAACCATTTTGACACTCTTTGCTTTAACTATGAACAACTTGCTTATTTCCTACACTTGTCTAGAACTTTTATACGTCAATAGATAGCCAATAAAACAGACTTTCATAGAGTTATTAAGTGCCGTTAGCTATAGAGCTTATAGAGCTATTAAGTGTAGTTAGTTTAAATATTTTGCTACCAGTTAAACGAGATTCAACCCTTACTTTATACGTTTATAATTGCAATTTTGACAGTTTTTGATACTTGACAGTGTGACTTAACTGTGACATTAATTTGTCAAACAATGTCATATTCATAAAAAACATTGATCTGTCATTAAATCTCACTATAACACTCGACCAAAACGAAAGGGCACAAATAAGATATCTCTGTAAATAGGTCTGTCAACTATCGGTTTGAACCTCTCAAACTTCAATTACACCTGTCAAACATTAGGTTAGGTATTGACTCTAAAAAACTAATAATTTTTGTTATTATTGTAATTTTCGAATGTAGTCACTTGCCAACATTTTAACAAAGTTAATGACAGATTAAGCTGGAAACGTGGTAATTTGTTTCGTCCAAATTTCTGATCAAACAAAATGTACAACTGAGACAATCGGGCAACGTTACCAAATTAATCCCTTGGAATGTCAAACTTGCAAATGTCAAAAGACATTTCATGGAGATAAAGTGCAGAATGTGCTACAACACAAACTAATTGTTGCCGTTTTTTAGAATGTGATTTGACAGATGTTACATAAAGCTCTGTCGAAACCTGGGCAATTCTGGAATCCCTAGACAATGCAAGGATCGACTCTAGATACTCAAACCTCATCAAACAAATCTATAATAACGCTCCCATTCATGTAAAAATAGACGATGAGTTGAAAACCGACAGTATTCCAGTCAAAAGAGGAGTAATGCAAGGAGACACCATCTCACCAAAACTTTTGACCGTTGCCCTGGAAGATGTCTTCAAAAAGCTTGACGGGCAAGAGAACGGGTTTAATATCGATGGAGTGCGTCTAAACCTTTTACGATTTGCCGACGATATTGTGGTCGTTGCCAGCACAGGTGAAGAGCTGAAAAACATGCTTCGGGAGCTTTAACGAGCATCGCTGCAAATTGGACTTGAACAAAACAAAGATCATGAGTACAGAAGACATCCAGGTGACCGTTAACGACCAACCACTGAAGGTTGTCTCGGAATATGTTTACTGAGGCCACAAAATTCAACTTGGCAAAGAAAATCAATCTTCTGAAATCACAAGACAAATAGGCCTCTCTTGGGCAGCCTTTGGCAGACTAGGATGTATCCTTAAATCTAGTAAATTTCCTATAAATTTGAAAAGGAGAGTGTTTGATGCCTGCGTGATGCCGGTTCTCACATATGGACTAGAGACAATGGCAATTTGCCAATAAACTGCAAACCACGACGAGCAACGGAGAGGGCTACGATAGGAATCACTCTAAGGGATAGAATCCGCAATGATGAAATTCGTAGAAGAACTAAAGTGACAGATGTTCTAAGGCTTGTGGCACAACTGAAATGGAGATGGGCTGGTCATGTGGCAAGGCAGGACGACCACAGGTGGGCACATAGAATACTAGTTTGGCGCCCAAGAGAGACCAAACGGAACATTGGTAGGCCCCAGAGACGATGGCGAGACGATATCCAGAATGTTGCAGGAAGGAATTGGACCCGGACTGCTAGAAATAGAAAGGCGTGGACGGATTTGGAAGAGGCCTACATCCATAAAAATGGATAAATACGTGTGGATAAATACGGGCTGAGAAGAAAAAGAAGAAGAAGAAGAGAAAAGCAAGCACCGTACCTATAAGGTGTGGAGTCAGACAAGGGTGTGTACTTACTTAGTCCCATGCTCTTTAATATGTATTCTGAAGCTATTTTCCAAAGCGCCTTGGATGAGGCAGAAGACGGTCTGAAAGTCAATGGGAAGCTCATAAGCAACTTAAGATATGCTGACGACACAGTGATAATCGCAGACAGTCCTGAAGGGCTGCAACGCCTAATCGACAGCATATCGACCTCATGTGACGAAATGGTACTAAGGATTAATATCTCAAAAACAAATACCATGCAAATAAGTCGCAATCCGAACAACTACTTTAACATAAATATATGCGGTTCACCAATAGAGCAAGTCACAAAGTTTAAATACTTAGGAAGTTGGATCAGCGAGGATCTGAACCATGAGATAGAAACTAGATCCCGTATTGAGCAAATTTTATTAAAATGCGGAGCCTGTTAACCGACAGAACATTTAATTTAAACATAAGATTCAACTTCGTTAGATGTTATGTGTATCTCTGTATCTGTAGAGTGGGGAGGGTGAGTGTAGACCCACAGCACTTAGGCCACATGTGACCCGAGTTGTCCTCCTAGGTCACCGTTCATCCTGCCTTTCCCAGGAAGGTGGACAGGTCACTAAGGACATCTCTTTTATGTGGGCAGGTTTAGGCCAAGACTCACCGGACATACACTCTCTTATTGACGATAACTGCGGACACTCGCATAAGACATGCCCGACAGTTTCATCTTCCTGTTCGCACATCCTGCATAGAGGGGTGTCCTTTAGCCCCGTAGTATGGAGGTGTTTCCTTAGTTGACAGTGGCCAGTCAGAAATCATACTGTTAACCGGAGATTTTTCCTGATCATCGCCAAATATTTCTTCGGCGCCAGGGTCACCCAGGGTCTCTGCATCCTTTGATTCCATCCCATCTCTTTAGGGATTGAGCATGGGTGTAGCGTTTGGCTAGTTTCGCAATTGTCGAAGTCATCAGGCCGTAGGTGTCATTCGGTGCTAAAATTTTTAGTCCAGCTGCTTCCCTGGCTAAAGAGTCGGCAATGCGATTACCTTTGCTCTTATCGTGCCCTTACACCCATCTCGGTGGCACTCTAGTACTAGCCCTGAGGTAACACGTTGTCTGTTCAGGACTAATAGGGCTTGTCTACTGTCCGTGCAGATTATTATGTTTTTGCCAGAAATACCTTTTCTGGTTAGTTCTTTCGTGGCGATTGAGATACCAGCCAGTTCCGTTTCAACCACGCTGGTATTTTTTCCCATTCCCCACTTAATCCTTAGGCATAGTGACCTAGAGTAAACTCCACATCCTGAGCCTTCTTTGGTTTTTGAGCCGTCTGTATAAATTCGTATTGCATTTGCAGCATCTGACTCTGAGTTCTGTTTTATTTGTATTTTGTAGGGTTTGTTAAACACAAATCTGGGTTCAATTGCATCACCGGTTGCCTGCAGCAGAGGCAGCGCAGTGAGTGCTTCTCTCCAAAGGCTTAGCCTCAATTGACCTGCTCCTACTGCGGGGTTTACACCAGCCGTGCGCAATCGTAACATGGCCATTAACGCAACCTCCTTCGTACAGGTCCAGAGGGGTCAGACCAGTAATTAATTCCATTGACGCGGTCGCTGTTGTTCTCATGGCTCCTGTGATGTTTAAACAAGCCATTCGCTGTATTTGATATAATTTTTCGATAGCCTTTGCTTGTAGACCCTTCGGTCCCCATGCAATGGCTCCGTTCGTTAACATAGTTCTTATTATTGCAGTATAGATCCAGGTGACCACGCGGGGTGAAAGACCCCGTGTACGTCCCACTGTCCTCCGACACTGCTCATAAGTCACATATGCTCTTTTTGCTCTGCTTTGTAGGTGAGAGTTCCAGGTTAACTTCCTGTCGAGGGTAATACCAAGGTATTTCACCTCTTCAGAGAAGTTTAGTTTGTCTTTGATTGATGTTATGTGTATTCCACGTTACTGTATGGAGTCGAGGCCTGGACGCTGAAAGTAGCAGTATTAACAAGCTGGAAGCATTTGAGATGTGGGTATACCGTAGAATGCTGCGTATTCCATGGACCGATCATACCACCAATCAAGAGGTCTTACATAGACCATAAAAAAGCGAAAGACTGCTTACCTTGACCATGTCATGAGACAGGACAAGTATAAATTCCTACAACTGATTATGGAGGAAAAGATTGAGGGAAAACGTGGTCTCGGACGTAGACAGTGCTCTTGGCTGAAAAAGATAAGGGATTGGACAGGCTTAGATTCAAATTCCCTAATAAGAAGAGCCCAAGACAGAGACGAATTTGCCAGAATTGTTGCCGATCTTTATTGATTGGAGAAGGCACTTCAAGAAGAAGATGCAGGGTTAGTCACCCAAACCGTTCATTAAAAGTTAATTAGGATTCAATATTAATAGAAATTTGATATTTTTTAAACTAAACTACTAAAAATGTCATTTTTTAAATGTCAATATTTCGAAAACCGTTGCAGATAGAAAAATATTTGAAATCGATAGGAGTATTCAAAAATACAATAATATACAGGGTATTCCATTTAAAATAAGCAAGTTAACATCTACTTCCGGTTAAAACGGAAATGACAGAAAGATGAAAATATTCTTAAAATATAGCAGGCATCGAATTTATCTTACTTCCAAAATTTCAAATTTCTATAAATATTTGATAATGTTAAACTTGAACAGTTTGGGTGGCCAACCCTGTATATTAGTTTTTGAGGAACTCACGTAATTTCCAAAGTTTTGTACTAAAAATCACGACTTGCAACGCTAAACTTTATAAATGTTTGGCAGTCTTGCGCTTGTGTGTAATTTACATGAAAAATTAAGTTTAAAATGAAAAATCTCTGGAAGCTTCTCTTTAATCTCAACAAAATTACGTAATGTTACCTAAACCATGCAAACTCAAAGGAAAATTGCTTTGATCAGGAATTCCTTTTGTTTGTGTATATCTTATAGTTTCCTGTAAATTTTAAAATTTATGAAAGCAACGCAAAAATGCAATTTTAATGACTTCCAGTTTATAAATTCTTGAAGCGTTCAGTTTGACGCGAAACGGATGTCCAGGAAAAAGGATTCAATTTCAATCAAACTTACTGCTAAGTTTGAATTAACTGAAAACACAATGAAAATCACACAATCCCAACGGACTTGCTATTGTAGTTACTCTGTCACCCAAGTTTTATCAAATTCCCTTGAAGCTTGCTCAAATTTGTAATTTCCACTCTGACGGAATCAACTAGTCCAAGTCCCTGCGGCTGCAATAATTGTTTGCTCTTGAACTTTATAGCAGGAATGATTGAAGAGGGATTCGCTTTTGTCGATACTCTATAGGATTTCTGGATGTTTTCCAGGTTTTATATAAACTGTCGAGACTTAATGAACCGCAGAATAATTTATGTGGATGGTTTCTGTCAGAATTCGATATGTAAGGAAGTGATTTGTAACAAAAATGTATGAAACATTGCACCTTGTAGGTACATTCCTAAATTCAACCTTTTTCATTTTATCTAGAAAAAAAAAATTTTTAGATTTGCTAAGGGCAGATCACGGACCTAGGAAATTTTAGATTTGTTTACACCATTGGAATTATCATTTTTATCCAGATTCTTTGACACACTGTGACACAATTATTGTTATTTCACACGTTTTCAAAGATTCCATAAATGGAGGCAAATCAAAAAATGTTTACTCACAAAATGTACCTACATTTAAACTGAAATGAGTGGTTATATTTTAATAATAATTAAATTGTGATTTAAAAATAATTAATTTTAAATTAATTTTTAATCACACAAAAAAATTTAATTTTTTTTTGAGATACCTGTGTGAATTTTTGACCGACCTGTTTGATTATGAGAAGGTTTTTAAGTTGAAATTGGCTAGTTAAAGATGATTGGTAGTCTTGAGTGCTGTTTTGGACAGATGTCAATTCGCTTTTAAAATGTTGCAAGCTCAGAATTGCATTATCAACGTCACGTGACGTGTATTTTACAATTTCAGCTTTTACAACTGTCTAAATTTAATTTACCGACTTTTCAACAATTAAACTACATTTTAAAAGTCACGTGATTAATTTGGACAGGTGTCAAGTAGCTTTTACAGTGTTGCAAGCTCAAAAATTGGATTATCAAACTCACATGACATGTCTCTTACAATTTCAACTTTTGCAATTAACTGAATTCAATTTATCAAATTTTCAACAATTAATCTATATTTTAGAAGTCACGTGATTAATTTGGACAGGTGTCAAGTAGCTTTTACAGTGTTGCAAGCTCAAAAATTGGATTATCAAAGTCACATGACATGTCTCTTACAATTTCAACTTTTGCAATTAACTGAATTCAATTTATCAAATTTTCAACAATTAATCTATATTTTAAAAGTCACGTGATTAATTTGGACAGTGTCAACTAGCTTTAACAGTGTTGCAAGCTTACAAAATTGGATTATCAAAGTCACATGACATGTCTCTTACAATTTCAAGCTTTTGCAACTGTCTAAATTTAATTTGTCAATTTTTCAACAATTAAATTAAATTTTAAAAGTCACGTGATTAATTTTTGGACAGATGTCAACTAGCTTTTACAATGTTGCAAGCTCAAAAATTGGATTATCAAAGTCACGTGACAACAATTTCAACTTTTACAACTGTCTAAATTTAAAATTGTTAACAATTAAACGACATTTTAAAAGTCAATTTAACTAAATTTTAAAAGTCACGTGATTAATTTGGACAGGTGTTAGCTTTTACAGTGTTGCAAGCTCAAAAATTGGATTATCAAACTCACATGACATGTCTCTTACAATTTCAACTTTTGCAACTGTCTAAATTAAATCTCAAATTTTCAACAATTAAACTACAGTTTAAAAGTGTCTAAATTAATTTATTTTACATTTCAACGTTTACAACTCAAATTTTCAACAATTTGGACAACTACAGTGTTTTAAAAGTCACGTGATTACAATTTCATTTGGACAGGTGATCAACTAGCTTTTACAGTGTTGCAAGCTCAAAAATTGGATTATCAAAGTCACATGACATGTCTCTTACAATTTCAACTTTTGCAATTGTCTAAATATAATTTGTCTAAATTTAATTTGACTAGTTTTGAAAGGTGACAACCAGCTCAAAGTTTTCAACAATTAAAATTTCTACATTTTAAAAGTCACGTGATTAATTTGGACAGGTATCAACTAGCTTTTACAGTGTTGCAAGCTCAAAAATTGGATTATCAAACTCACATGACATGTATCTCTTACAATTTCAACTTTTGCAATGTCTAAATCAATTTGTCAAATTTTTTCAACAATTAAACTATATTTTTAAAAGTCACGTGATTAATTTGGACAGGTATCAACTAGCTTTTACAGTGTTGCAAGCTCAAAAATTGGATTATCAAAGTCACATGACATGTCTCTTACAATTTCAACTTTTGCAATTATCTAAATATAATTTGTCAAATTTTCAACAATTAAACTACATTTTAAAAGTCACGTGATTAATTTGGACAGGTATCAACTAGCTTTTACAGTGTTGCAAGCTCAAAAATTGGATTATCAAAGTCACATGACATGTCTCTTACAATTTCAACTTTTGCAATTAACTAAATTTAATTTGTCAAATTTTTAACAATTAAACTACATTTTAAAAGTCACGTGATTAATTTGGACAGATGTCAACTAGCTTTTACAGTGTTGGAAGCTCAAAATTGCATTATCAACTTCACGTGACGTGTATTTTACAATTTCAGCTTTTACAACTGCCTAAATTTAATTTACGGAGTTTTTAACGATTAAGCTATATTTTAGTAGACACGTGGCTAATTTTGACAGGTATCAACTAGCTTTTACAGTGTTGCAAGCTCAAAAATTGGATTATCAAAATCACATGACATGTCTCTTACAATTTCAACTTTTGCAATTAACTAAATTTAATTTGTCAAATTTTTAACAATTAAACTACATTTTAGAAGTCACGTGATTAATTTTGACAGGTGTCAACTAGCTTTTACAGTGTTGCAAGCTCAAAAATTGGATTATCAAAGTCACATGACATGTCTCTTACAATTTCAACTTTTGCAACTGTCTAAATTTAATTTGTCAAATTTTTAACAATTAAACTACATTTTAGTAGACACGTGGCTAATTTTGACAGGTATCAACTAGCTTTCACAGTGTTGCAAGCTCAAAAATTGGATTATCAAAGTCACATGACATGTCTCTAACAATTTCAATTTTTGCAATTGTCTAAATTTAATTTATTAAATTTTCAAAAATTAAATTACATTTTAAAAGTCACGTGATTAATTTGGACAGGTGTCAACTAGCTTTTACAGTGTTGCAAGCTCAAAAATTGGATTATCAAAGCTAGGTGGCAAGTCTCCTATCATTTAAATTTTTGCAACTGTCTAAATTTCGTTTAGCGTTTGGTAGAAACTTGAACTCATTATAAGTTAATATTAAATCAATATTCAAGCTAAAATGCTGAAAGCTGATCAAAAGTCTTGTAAATTGATTTACAAAGAAAAAGTGTAATTCCGTAAACCACGAAAATTAAAGAGAATTTTGAGTAAGTCAATTTTCAAGCTGAATATATTGAACACTGGTCAAAAATCAACAAATTTGAGGTAATAATAGCCGATTTTCCAACGTATTTTTAAGCTCATTAAAGCTAAGTTGCAATCTGCATGTGACAGTTCAGATTGCAAAATGTCTCAGTCAAAAACTTAAAATTGGACTAAGTAAATCATATTTATAACCACTAAGCTAGTTTGCAAAGATTGAAACTAAAATTTTAGGATGGAAAGTTAAAAAACATGTTAATTTAATTGAAATTCGACTACTTAACAACTTTGCTTCTCAAAAATATGAAAATGACCATCAAAACAACGTTGTCAAGTTTAAAACTATTTTTGATTAGTATTTTTAGGTTGTGAAAAATTTAAAACGGCAAGAAATCCTATCAAACTTGACAACTGTGTCAGTGAAAACAATAAAATTGACACTCAAATCAACATTGTCAATTTTAAAGTGTCTCAAACTTCACAACACTTAACTCAAAAACATTAATATGATACTTAAATCAAGCAATTAATCTAACATGATATACTGGGTGTTGATAGTTAGTTACTGTTTACATTATTTTTTATGGTCACGTGACTGTTTTGACAGATTTTCAAATTGTTCAAAAGACATAAATTAGATTATAAAAAGTGTTGTTTTGTGGTTTTTATTATATTTGTCAGTTACTACCATTTACACAATTCTTATTACTATTAAAATTGACTTGAACTTAGAGATATAACACCTCAAAGTTTCTGATTGAAGGGCCTTAAATCACAATCAGCAATTCCGTCGTAAGGGCTTAAAGCTTATTTACATACTTCATTCCAGTTGGGCCAACTTTCCACCTAAAGCTGATCAAATTCACAGTTTCAACCTCAATCAAATTTACGACACTAATTGACTGCGTAATAACTAGTTTCGATGCAACTTTGAGTTGAAATTGCGTAACAAATTTCCACTAAACACAAAAGGGACGAAAGCTATTTTTACCACCTTTGTCGAAACATGTTCGATCATGTGTGTTGTTTAAAAGGGTGTCACTAAATATTTTTGCAGGGCTGTATAACCTTCAATTTGATCAACTCATCAACTCTAAACAAATTGAATTTACTTAGCAACACCAATAAGTGTATACGTGCTCAAACAGAAAACGATAAGAAACTAAATAACATGAAATGTCCACAAGGGTTTGATATATTCGATTTTGATGCGGTTGGATTTATTTTAGCCTCTAACGGTGCAGAAAATGCAGCAAAACGTAAAACATGTAATATGCTAGCATTTCCGGAAATAGAACCGGCCATTTCCGGGTTATCCAATCCGATTTATGGATTTCAGTTTTATTATTCTGTATGTGGAATAAAACGTTAATGATACACGCCTCTAGAATTTAATTGTGAAATATTCCAAATAAATTCAAGAAATCTTTCGTAATCCAATTTATATTGTTAGAGAACTCCTATCCTATGTCGCTTTGAAAGTATTTGTGTTGCAATTTTCATAAATCAAAATCAGTCAAGTACCAGACTAGTAATTACTATCTAAAGTAAATATAATAATATATATGGAAACATAGTATTGTTAGCATAGACAAAACTGCAGTGAAACAATAGATCTGATTAAAACTGATTAGTTTTGCAAAGCGAGATATAAGGAAACTGAATACAAAAAATTGGCTGATAACATTAAATAATTAAATACAGTGCAGACGTTAAATATTTAAAAATACAAAAGTAAACTTTAAGTTATTAAGCTTGAACTCGTGCAGTATACCAGGAAAACTCATAACTCGCACAACTTTTAGGAAACTCCTGGCCTTAATCCCTCTGATTTTAGTTACACACTTGTAATGTTTGATAACGTTTTAGTTTAACCAATAAAAGCGTGCAGTATAAACTAAAAAGTTGATTAAATTAGGGAGTTTCGAGTAAACGAATTAAACTTTAAGTCTTATTTAAGACAGAACGTATTGTAGTTTTGAGTTGCATTGAAGTTAAAGTTAAAGTTCAGCCAGGCAATTAATAGCGTCTTGATTTGATTGAGGGTAAAACGACCAGCTTGCGCTTTTAGTGAGAAGTTTGAGTAAATTATGTAAATTTAGTTGAAAGTTTCTAGTGAAAGGTTTATAATAACAAAATTTCTTTTTAGACAATTTTTTTGTGATAACATAGCTTTAGTCGAATTTTGTTTCACGTTACAAAAACTAACTGAATGGAACAGTAGTGAAACGAACGGGACGTTTGTCCAAATAATGTGCGGCAATTAAAACTTTTGTACGAAGAGAAGCAGATACGAGGCAATTTATATTACAGCAGTTGGACCATTTAGTCGATTAAATTTTCACCAAAATTTTAAATTAGTGGTACGTAAAATGCGCAGTTTAATCACAATATTTTAAAAAAATTAACTAATTTTTTTAATTTTTGAAGGTACAGAATTCTGGTAATTCAATATAGCAAATTTTAGGATACAAGGGAAAATTGAAAAGTATCATTTCTATAGATATTTTAACGAAAAATCTAGTGATCTAGTCAGTTTTTTGATAGCATCGTCGATTTTTGAATTGTGATACAGACCTAAGTATATTATTTAGTGATGGGTAATTTACTGGTAAATTACAAATTCTGTGCATCTGCCAGTTCAAATTTTAACACCGCTTTTCTCCCTAACTGTACTAAATTTTGTAGTGATTTCTCGGGTTATTGAATAGGAAATTTAATGAAGATTTCAAAAATATGCTTCAAACAGTCATTTTCTAACTGCAAATAGGTTTTACAAGCGAGTTTGTCCCTGACTGTCCTTTCAAACTGTGTTTCTAACAGTTCAAATTTTGACTCCGCGCTCTCTTTGACTGTACAAAATTTTTTTGTGTTTCTCAGGTTATTGGAAAGAAAATTTAATGAGGATTTCAAAAATATGCTTAAAACAGTCATTTTCCAACTCCAAGTGGGTTTTCCAGGCGAGTTTGTCCCTGACTGTCCTTCAAACTGTGTTTCTGGCAGTTCAAATTTGACTCCGCGCTTCTCTCTGACTGTACTAAATTTTGTAGTGTTTCTCAGGTTATTGGAAAGAAAATTTAATGAGGATTTCAAAAATATGCTTAAAACACTCCAAGTGGGTTTTCATTTTCCCTGACTGTCAACTGTGTTTCTGGCAAAATTTCAACTCCGCGCTTCACTCTGACTGTACTAAATTTTGTAGTGTTTCTCAAGTTATTGGAAAGAAAATTTAATGAGGAATTCACAAATATGCTTAAAACAGTCATTTTCCAATTCAAAGTGGGTTTTCCAGTTTGTCCCTGACTGTCCTTTCAAACTGTATTTCTGGCAGTTCAAATTTTGACTCCGCGCTTCTCTTTGACTGTACTAAATTTTGTAGTGTTTCTCAGGTTATTGGAAAGAAAATTTAATGAGGATTTCAAAAATATGCTTAAAACAGTCATTTTCAACTCCAAGTGGGTTTTCCAGGAGAGTTTGTCTCTGACTGTCCTTTCAAACTGTGTTTCTGGCAGTTCAAACTTGGACACGGCTTTCCTTCCTTACTGTAACAAATTTTGTGGTGTTTCTCAGGTTATTGGATAGTAAATTTAATGAGGATTCTAAAACTGTGCTTAAAACAATCCTTTTCTTACTCCGAGTAGGTCTTACAAGCGATTTTGTCCCTGACTGTCCTTTCAAATTGAGTTTCAAGCAGTTCAAATTTTGACACTGCGTTTCCCATCGACTGTAACAAATTTTGTAGTGCTTTTTCATGTTATCAGATAAAAAATTCAATTAGGATTCCAAAAATGTACTTAAAAAAGTCATTTTCTAACTCCAAGTGGATTTTACAAGCAATTATGTCCCTGACTGTGCTTTCAAACTGTGTTTGTGGCAGTTCAAACTTTGAAAAAGCTTTTCTCCTTAACAGTACTAAATTTTGTGGTGTTTCTCAGGTTATTGGATAGTAAATTTAATGAGGATTCCATAACTGTGCTTAAAACAATCATTTTCTAACTCCAAGTGGGTTTTACAGGCGAGTTTGTCCCTGACTGTCTTTTCAAACTGTTTCTAGCAGTTCAAATTTTGACACGGCTTTTCTCTCTGACTGCACAAAATTTTGAAGTCTTTTTTAGGTTATTCGATAGGAAATTTAATGAAGATTTCAAAAATGTGCTTAATACAGTCATTTTCTTACTTCAACTAGGTTCGACAGGCAATTTTGTCCAGACTGTTAAACTGTGCTCAAAAGTTTGTAAAATTATTGTTGCAAAAATCAGGGTTTAGAAAGAAGTTTTCTTGCAGTATTCGATTCAAAACGTGTTTCTGAGATTTATGATAGTCATTTTGACAGTGGTCACGTGACTGCCTATCTAAATTATACTCCAAAAACCACGTGATAGCTGTCACAAATTTCTTTTACTATAATTTGAGTTTTTACATTTTTTGCAGCTAAACGCTACATTTTACACATGACAATTTTCGTAAGGGTCAAATTTGCCTGAAACACAGCTACTATTCTAATGGGTTTTACGTTAATGTTGGTCACTTATGCCTGTTTTCCTGACACTTCCAAGTCAATTTTAAGTACAACTTAAGCTAAGAAGGTTTGGCTTGAATGTGACAGATTAGGTGCAAAATAACCTCGAAAATATCACAGTCTAAACTAAACTTATCTAAGATGTCTTTAAACTCTTCTTGGGGAAACGGACATTTGTGCAAGCGAAAATCGACCTTAACGATTTTATTTTTGCCCAATTAAAAAAAAATCTTTCAAAACAAATTAGAGTGGCAACAATAAAAAGTATTATTATTTAAAGTAAAAGTATTATTTATTGACATATAAAAGTCTATACAAAGTGTTGCAAATAAACGAGTTATTTGGCAATAAACACAGTTTTGACTGAATTTGACAGCTACTACTTTAACCTTCTGTAACTCCGTTATTTTGACAGGTACAACGGACTACAACGTATCAATTACAAGAATGAATTTTCTTAAATAAGTGACCTAATACAAACTTACCTTAATTTTGAATAGAGAATCAGACAAACTTATCAGAATAAGGAGTGTTTTATTTGAAAAACTAGACTTTTTAGAACTCATTTTTTGACCACCTCTATTTTGACGTTTTTCTGCACCCACTCTTAGAACGAACCTTGTTTAACACGACAAAACACAAAAACCAAAAAAAAACGTACTTAGAATTGTTTTGGAGACTGGAAATATCAAATTTTACATAAAATGGTAAATATCTCAGAAACGGATACAGGCAGGTGCAAAAATATACAGGGTGCCCCATTTAAAATAAGTAGCAGTTGATATCTACTTCCGGTTAAATCAACTTGTGGTAATTCAGAAAATTTGTGGGTATTGTTAGGATAGGTTGGTTAAGTTAGATTAGGTTAGTTAGTGGGAATTATTAGGAATTACTGGGCATTACAAGGAATTAGTGGTTATTATTGACGTCATTTATCTTATAACCCGTAAATTTAACAAAATCACCGATTTATTATCAATCAATCAATCAAAAAAGTAGCTTTATTGTCGGAAACAGTGCTGCTTGGTCAATTTATGGCAGAACAAGGCGCCTTAAGAACTGGAGTAGAATTCGTCCAGAGAATAGTACGCCCCGTCAAGCAAAAACCTCTCAGCTTCACGCCTAAATCCATGCGCAGATGGCTGGCCTCTCACGTGGAGAGGAAGGTTATTGAAAAGTCTCTTGCCACCGTAAATAAGCGAAGACTTAATCTTCTCCGTGTGAGGAATGGGAAGCCTCAAAACGAATCTACTGCGAGTCACCGAGCCGGAGCCCTCGGACAACTTGTCACGGACAAGACAAATCGTCTCCAAGATGAAAATGCAGCACAAGGTGAGGATACCATGTTCAATGAAGAGGGGTCTACATGAGGCCCTGTATCCAACACGACACAAGCACCTCAATGCTCGCTTCTGCAGGAGAAACACAGAATTGAAGCGGCTTGGAGAACAAACTCCCCAGAAAGCTATGCCGTAGCGGAGATTGCAGTCAATCAGTGCATAGTATGCACTCCTAGTTACATGGTAACCCAGATTGCCAGAGATTACCCTCAATGCATGGCAACCCGACGCCAGTCTAGAGCACAGACCGTCCACATGCTCAGCGAATCGAAGCGAGTCGTCAATAATAAGACCAAGAAACTTGTTCATTCCAGGGGCGCACAATGGCTCACCCTCAACAAAAATCTCCTGCAATAAGCATCCAAAATGTAGGATCTTGGTCTTACTGATATTTAATGACAGTAAGTTGGAATTGCACTAATGTTTGATTATGGAGAGGTCCCCATCAATAGTGGCAGTCAATGAATCGGCGCTCTTGCCGCTCCAAAGAATGGTCGCGTCATCAGCGAACAGTGAATTGTCCGTTAATAGGGAGCGAAACAATATCATTGATGTATATCAAGAACAGCAAATGTCCAAGAACAGAGCCCTGAGGGACACTCGAAGTTAACATCAACTCTCCAGAACCATAACCCCCGATGAAGACCTCCTGGCTCCGGCCGGACAAGAAAGAGCGAAACCACAACAAAGAAGCGGAAGCCATAAGCTTCAAGCTTCCAAAGCAAGATCTGGTGGTCTACGCAGTCGAACGCCTTCGACAAGTCGCAAAATACCGTGGCCGAAATATCGCCGGAGCTCATGCGACCATACATATCCTGAAGAAAAGAAAAAATAGCATCATTCGTGCCCATCGCTGGCCGGAAGCCAAACTGAGATGGGCTGAGAAGCTCATGACGCTCCAGAAACGACATCATCCGCCTCTGGACCAGCCTCTCCAGCACCTTAGACAGTGCCGGAAGCAGGGCAATCGGCCGATAGTTAGCCGGGCAGAAGCGGTCACCGGACTTGTAAAGAGGAATAACCTGAGCCCTCTTAAGACATGATGGGAAAACTGCCTTAGAAAAGGATGCGCTGATTGAGAGACGAGTTGACGATCTCCCTGTAAGATCACGAACTATTAAAGTCAACCGGAAAGGCCAAGTTAATTTTAAAAGCCTCTATTAAGGAAGGGTTAAAGGGTCAAAGTCCTATCTAGGGTGATTAAGTTAGGCCGGTAAACACTTAGAATCCAGGTTAAATAATTTGTTTTAATCGTAGCTTAATTAAAAATAATTACACTAGCAGTGTAAATTATGGTTTGTTTGGTACGATATTGACAAACAATGTGTGTTGCCTGAAATACATTATTTCTGGACAAATTGTCAGGTTGGATAATTCACAACTGTTGTAGTGATTTACCGTGTGGCTTTACGAATTAATACCTGCCAGAAACTCGATGATTTTTAGAGTTATTACTTAATACACTCAACACGACATCCCTATCGATCATAAACTCTTTAAAGCATAAAATCGACGTTTGCATTCTAATGCGTATTTCCATATAAACGAACCGAAAAACATGCATAATTCAATTATTTCGTATACATATTATTGCAGCGGTTTCTTATGAGTTTTTTAAAATATCAGAATGCAGTTTTGTTCTTTATTCTACGGAAATACGCCCCTAAACTGTTTAGAGCCCTTTTGGTAATTAAGAACTCAAAGGCAGTTGGCGGTTAAGCCGTATTATGGCTCAGTTAACTCTGTTGCATGCAATTTATCAGGAACTTGTAATAGGTTTATGATATGCACTGTACTGTCATGTGAAGGTTTGAAGTTTGCTATTAAATATGGGATAATGCTAGAAGGACGTATTGATAAAATTTAATTATACCCTGACCATTATAACTTTAGTTGCACGGCATCGAGGTGAAAATGGGCGGCGTTGTCAATGTTATAAAAAGCAAACCGAAATTCAAGAATATGATTTTACTTTCAAATGTGACATTTCATTTCAGAACCCTGTTTGTATACATTTCGAATTGCATTTGCAAGAATGTCTCAGTGGCTTTTAGTGTTTTAATTCAACTTTTGGGATATTGAGAGAGAGGAAAGCTCAGCTTAAGCTTGTTTTGGAGACTCTGAGTTGAGGGTTTTGAGACCTGGATGCTTATTATATAAAAGCCTAGTGAGATGAGATGAAATTTTCCTCATGGTTCAGGTCATAAGAGAGAAATCTCAATCTGGGTGAATTGAGTGTAGCCTCTTGGATGGCGGTGCCGGTCCCAAGCCCGGATAAAGGAGGAGGGTTGAGCGGAGCTCTAACTACCCACCCTCGTCAAAAGAACCCAGTTATGAAAACTGCAACCTTGCCTGGGATTCCGACGGATATAAGTAACAAACGACAACTGCAACGGAAAAGGACTATGAATATTGGAACTTGGAACATCCAGAGCTGGTACAGATCCGGAGCTTCTACAAACGCCGTACAACAACTCGAAAATATAGGAATGGACATAACAGCAGTTCAGTTCCTAGTTCAACAAATCTATCGTTTTCTTTAGCGGTAACGGTAAAGCACGAATTTAGAACAAGCTTTGTGATTAGAGAAGATCTAGTTCAGAATATACTGGAATTCAAACCAATAAGTGAAAGAATATGCTACATCAGACTTAAAGAACAATGGTACAACATCTCGATCACTTCAGCGCATGCACCAACTGAGGAGAAGAATGAAGCTACCAAAAATGCCTTCTACGATGCCCTAGAAAGAACTATAGATACAATGCCCAAACAAGACATGCAACAAGCCTGCCAAGATGGGCAAAGAGCCTAAATTAAGACCAACAATAGGCAAACACAGCCTCCATAATGTATCCAATGATAATGGCCAAAAGCTTATAGAAACAGCTGCAGCTAATAACATGATGATAAAGTCAACCATGTTCCCCCATAAGGACATTCATAAACAGACCTGGGTCTCAAATGATCACATCACCCGAAACCAGAGCGACCATATCATTACAGATGCTGGTCCCGCCAGCAACATATTGGATGCTAGAAGCCTAAGAGGAACAGATGGGGACACAGACCATTACTTAGTCTGCGCAAGAGTCAGAATTAGAATATCGACCGAGAAATACAACAAAACCAAGTCAACCCAAAATGGAACATAGACGAGCTGCAGAATGAGACAAAACAACAACAATATAGAGAAAAACCCTGAAACAGAAGATAGTGAAAGTGAAATTGAAAAGCTATGGGACGTAACTGTCTTTGGAAAAAGTAAAAGGGAGAGGACAAAAACATGGTTCGTCGAGGAATGCCAAAAACAGCTAGCAAACAGAAAGTGTTTTTGATGAAAAAGTAAAAGAGAGAAGGAAACAAGAAAACTAATAAGAGCGAATAAAAAAAGATATGAAGACAGAAGTATGAAGCAATGGAAAGAGATGGCCCCAAACCAGGCTTCAGAGAATTCTACAGAGCAATCTCTTGGGAGAAGAGTGGATTTAAGCCCAGATCCATACCAACACTGAAGAACAACCAAGGGCACATGATACTCAATGACGAAGAACTAATTGAGAAGGATAATTTAAAGACCTTCTAAACGTGAAACAAGCACAAAGAAGAAACATACAGCACAGTGGACCTACCAGTTAATGAACGCTCCTACGAGGAAACCCAAAAGGCACTAAATAAACTAAAGAACTCCAAGTCTCCAAGGTTCGGACGAGATACCGGCAGTAGTTTTAAAATATGGGGGAGAGGCACCACATCGCCAAATCCACCGAGTAATAACTCTTATATGGCGAGAAGAAAAAATACCAATAAGATGGAAAGAAAGCATCATCATACCAATCTACAAAAAAGGGGACAAATCAACTATAGAAGAATCTTACTTATAAACACTGCATATAAAGTTCTATCAAACATTCTACTAAGTAGGCTAACCCCTTATGCAGAAAACCTCCTGGGAGAGTACCAAGCCGGATTTAGGACAAACAGATCAACAATAGACCAACTCTTTACACTGATGCAGCTCCTAGAAAAGGATGGGAGTATAATAGAACAGTACATAACCTCTTCATAGACTTCCGACAGGGATACAACAGCATGGAGAGAAGCCAAATCTGGAACGGGATGGCAGAATTCTCTATACCAAAGAAGCTAATTCAGATGACTAAAGTTTGTATGGAAGGCGGAGTATCTAAGGTACGAGTAAGACTATCCAGCAGTTTCGAAATACACGGTGGGCTTAAACAAGGCGATGCCCTATCACTGCTACTTTTAACCTCGTCTTAGAGAAAGCCGTGAGATCAGAGGAAATAAAAACCGAATTGCTAACATCTAAAGGCCCCAATATACTACTAGCATACGCAGATGATATTGATCTCATTGGAGACTCCGTCATAACCGTTAAAGACATTTTCAATAAGATCGAACAAACACAGCAAGTGAGGTGGGATTAAAAGTGAACGAAGAAAAAACCAAATACATGTGTATTAACAGAATGGACGAAGAGATAGAATAAGACAAAACGTCACAGTCAACACTTTTAATTTTGAAAGGGTAGAACGTTTCAAATACCTTGGAGCCACAATCACTGCGTCATTGAAGAAATCAAGGGCAGAATCCAATCTGCTGTACGCACTAAACAATCTATAATAACACATGGATGCGAAACGTGGACAATGACCAAAGCAAACGAAGAAAAACTTAGACGCTTTGAACGAAAAATCCTCAGAAATATCTTTGGACCCCATCATGACCCGACCACAAATCGATATCGCATTAGGACGAATGCCGAAGTGCAGGAGCTCTACAACGATAGCGATATTGTCTAAGAGATTAAATCCCAACGGCTAACATGGGCAGGCCACGTACACAAGCTGGATAACGAGAGACTTGTAAGACTGGTGTGGGAGGAAGTTCCAACAGGAAAAAGACCACTAGGGCGTCCCAGAATGAGTTGGAGAAATCAAAAGACCAATAAATATCTCTTTTGATCATAGATTGATGGAAAACCGAACTGAGTGGAAGAGAGTGGTGCAGTCAGCCCCCCAGGGTGCGTATTCTTGAAACGAGGGAAGCGAGTTATCAAGAGAAAGGCCTATAGAATGTGACAGAAGCCCGTTATTGTCAGCTTCTTCTGTCACATTCTATCAACACTTCTCCTGTGATTTCCGTTCCCTGCTTTCAAGAATTAGGCCCCAGGGTTGTAGCGCTAAAGGGCGATGATGATGAATAAGCTTACTCATGCTCATAAATGGTAATACTTAGCTTTAGTTTAGTACTGCAGACACATATTTAGATCAAGCTATAGATGTAAGCTTCACACAAAAATATAGTTGTTTGGAGCCATTATTCGACGGTTTTGGCATAACAGACCAGCTGAAGTGACAGGTTGTTGGAATGTTTTTTGTCCACAAGTAAACCGTTTAACGACCACAGGAATGTAAAATAGGATCACAAGTCACGACAAATTTCAAAAACTCTGATATTTACGTCAAACTTTGACACTTCGAGACGTATAACGATCGGGTGAGATAATCGGTGATCGGAATAGCTCGGTAGCAAGAAAATCGAAAAACAGACGACAACATTGCGCACCATTGCCAACATATTTTAAGGCGCGTAATTTAAATTTCCATATCTATGCAATGTTATGGTCCAGTAAGTTCGGTTGACAATAGAATCACCTCTATTATGACGTGCAACTAAAGTTATAATAATCAGGGAATGGAGTGTAATAGCCATGCATAACGTATGCAAGTACATGGCAAATCAAATTAGATGAAAATGACGTCACAAGTTTTAATAAAAAAGCATTATTATAAAAAATATTCCTACTTGAGTTGATCGGTTGGACGGTTTGGCCGCTAGAGGGCGTTAATATTTTTATGACTTTTTGGTGCATCCTTTGTTTTTTTGCATCATTTTTAGTACAGTTTTATACGTCAATGGATAGCCAATAAAATAAGCTTGCCATTGACGTATAAAAGTTGATTAGTTAGTGATACGGTTTTGCCGCTAGAGAGCGTCAAAAATTTTAAAAGTAAAATTACAAAATTTATAATTATTCTTCGCTGTTTTCCAACGTTTTCTTATTTAATTGTCTCATTACTTAAATTTTTCAGGTTGCCGCATATTTGTGTCATATTTACACTATACAGGGTGTATAAAAAATTAAAACTACTTACTGGTATCATCGTATGGTATTCCCATGAACTCTTTAAAGCATTTAATTGTGACATTAGTGTCGTAGGGAGTAGGCGGCCAACAGAGGATATGATCAAAATAAGCGTTGCAAAAACCATTTGGATGACTCTTCTGCAACTGAATGGTTTCGTTCTGGTACAGTTTCTGGCAGGTTTCCATTGTAATATTGGACCTGAAAAAAATAAGAATAACTTTCAGTACAAACTGATTGATACTGTACAAATGTGGCTCAATATAAAGCTGAAAAGAAGTAAAGGAAGGCATCAATTTGGCGGGAAACGCAAGCAATTTTTAGAACTGTTCGAGTGAAATATGATATGCCCTTTAGGGCCGAAAGCCGTTGAAAGAATTTCGCGTGGGTGCTAAGCTTTTACATCACTTCTCTAACCACTACGCTTGATTTATGTTTATTACAAACGACCGTACTCACTACGCTGGGAAGAATACAATTTCTATTTGAAAAGAGGAACGTGTCTTATTAAAAGCATTATTAATCTCATTATCTCACCACTAACTAAACTTATCAATTTCAGTATCAGAGGTGTTCCCTAAAACACTAAAAGTGTCTAAGGTGGTGCCTATTTTTAAAAAAGGTAGTACTGATGAACTCACGAACTATCGTCGTTTCTCTGGTATACCAATTTTGTCTAAACTGCTTGAAAAGGCATTTAGTAAGAGAATTAGCAACTTTTTTGAGACTCACAAGCTTTTCGCTAAATGTCTGGATTTTGTAATGAAAAATCTACGACTATGGCTATTAATAAACTTGTTCTTCTTCTTCCTTTCTAATATGGGTGTCCATATAGGTAGGCTAATGCCTGTTTGGTCCTATTATGCTTCTTCGGATGTTGATGTCCAGCACTCCTTTCAGCGTTTTGGAGGTCTGCCTTGGGTTCGTTTTGGTAGTGTTTTTCCGTGTATACTTCTTATTATTTTCATTTCACCCGTTAGTTAGTTATGTACCGTGAATGGGTTATGTTAGTTATGCACCGCGACCGCAGGTCTATTGTGGCTCACACATAAGTTAGAGCTCATCCAGAATACCCGACTCCCTGAGGAACCGAATAACTGCTCTGGATGAGAGGTTGCAGGTCTTCTGGGCGTACATCCGCCCGCTCAAATATGGAGGACCTGGAGTTGGCCAGAGCCGGACAGCGACACAGTAGGTGCGCGACCGATTCGTCATCTTCCATACACCAGCGGCATTCGGCGTCTTTCGCCAGGCCTATCCGGGGCATGTAAGCCTTTAGCTGGCAGTGACCGGTGTACAGCGCCGTCCCTGCCCTCAGGTATGGTCTGCTGAGTTGCAGGAGGGCCCCCTAATGAACTCCTTGGAGTGAGCCAAACCTGTAGTTCTCAGCCATAGGTCGGAGTGTTTCTGATAACACCACTTCTTGGCTTCACCGTGCGCCAACTTAACTTAGCCAGTTCGTCGGTTTTGGCATTCCCTGTGAAGTCGGAGTGACCCGGAATCGACATCAGGTAACGCTGTTGAGTTTTCCAACAGTGTTAAGGACTTCATGACAGCCCAGGACGGCCTTAAAGCGACCTAATAAGAGGGCTCGAACAGCGGCCTCACTGTCTGTGAAGATTTTTATCGATTTCCGCCTAGGGGGGTTTTACAGACAGACACAGACAGCTTACAGACAGATCCCCGCCTAGGCACAGAAAGCCCCGGCTCCAGTCTCTTTTGAGGACTTTGAGCCGTCCGTAAACCAGCAGATATCTGCTCGGAGTAGGTCATCAGCTCGTTCTGCCCAGTCCAGGTGTGAGGGTCCTGCAGCAGAAATCGGTGACAGCCGTGCCCGCCAGAACATCAGAGGGCATAGCAAGGGACTCGCGATTTAGAACTTCCGCAAGTGGCCCTCAAGGCTCCATGTATGTGGCCAGGACACAGGCAATATGGAAGAGCCAGTAGGAGGTCATCCTTGCCTCTCTCTTGAAAGGGGGGTAAGTTAAGGAGGCACTCTAACGCGGACGTGGGCGTTGTCTTGAACGCCATCGTGATAAAGAGGCATGCCTGTCTAAAAAGACAGTTTCTTCGCTACGGTGCTCTGGAGGCTTTTGCCGTACCAGACTATGGCCCCGTAGGTCAGCACAGGTATAATTGTGCTGGTGTAAAGCCACTATAGCTGCTGGGGCCCTAGACCCCAGGATTTCTCGCAGACGCTTTTGCATCTCCAAAGCAAGATTTTAGCTTTACTGACTATAGTGTGTACTTCTTATTATTTTCATTTCAACCTCTTATTTTACAGTTTATGTTGAGGTATTTGTTTCTCCACACAATGTCTCCTAGGAATCCTGATATTCGAGATGCCTTCATAGTTTGTTCTCTGACTTCATTCTGTAGAATACCATAACTTGTTATCTCAGCTCCTAAGTATTTGAACTGATTTACTGGTTCTACAATTTTTTGGTCAATCTTCAGTTTGTAATAAACTTGTTAATACCAGTTTTGACGCTGGGGACTACTGTGGAACTCTGTTTTGCGATCTAACAAAAGCCTTTGACTGCGTTTCATCTAATATTCTTGGTTTAAAGTTAAAACTTTATATAGGATGCGGCAAAATTTACCCACCCAAGTAGTTCTGAGATAGAAAAAATTCAGGGCAAAAAATTTAAGTTTATTTTATGAAAACTCTTTATAAAAACATGTACAATTTTTTATGGAAAACATCATCGAGTAGATGACTGCCAGGAGTAGTCAGACAATGACCAACTCTACTTTGGGCTTGTAATTATCCATAATTTCAATTGAAATATTATGCAGTATTTGTGTAAAAAAACAGCACTGTTTGTAGTTTGTGATTGGTCAAAAAAGCAGCTTTCAGCTTGCTGCTGAAATATGATTTTCAGGCAATTACTGCATTGCAATGCAAGTTAAAAGCTATTTTTAAAAATTCACGAACAATAGCAATTAGATATCAAAACTTATCCAATTTAAACTCGTACAAGTCATATTCATCCTCTTCCAAGAATTGCCTTTATCGACTTTTAATTTCCAGCGAAGCAAACTGGAATTGATTCTATACGAAAGTAAAGCTTGAAACCTGATTATTTTTCTCATGCAAGTAAACTTAAAATTTCATTTCAATGTTTTCTTAAATCTCAAGTGAACAAATAAGAATTATGAAACTTCTCAGAAATTCAAATAGAATGATAACAGGCGCCAACTAAGTCATCTTGTTCAACATATTTGCTTTTACTTAATCAGAGTTTTTATGAAAATATCATCAGGGTTGTGTGCAAAAAAAAGTTGAGAAGTGTCAAAATCACTCTAAGCAATAAGATCAGTTTGAATTGAATTAAATACATTTGATAGCTCCATGAATGCACTCGTGACAGTTGTGACGTTTGGCTGTTTACTTCAGACTGAACTTTGGTTTAACCATATCTGACTAAATTATAGTTTATTCAGAATGTACTAACTGTCAAAATCCTCTCCATAAACCTATCAAACTGAAAAAATGTAGTCAAATCACTATAAGCAGTATCAAATTCTTTTTATAACTTGAGTAGTGTTGACAGTTGTGACATTTGACAATCGGTTTTGAATACTAGGTTTGGTTTGGTCTACCTCTGGAAACAGTCAAACTTGAACTTGAAATTGAGTTAAATATATTTTATAGCTTCATCAGTGCAATTTTGGCAGTTGTGACGTTTGGCAGTCTATTTCTGACTTATTTTGGTCCAGTCGAAATATGACAACTGTCAAAATCTTCTTCATAAAGCTATAAAACTACAAAAAATTACTAAAATCAGTTTATTTCAGATAGTAGCAAGGGAGAGTTTGTTAATTTGAGAATGTATGACTATGTGATGGTCAAAGAAAGCTGCTTTCAGTTTGCTGCTTTTTTGACCAATCACAAACTATAGACCCACTGTGCTGGATTTAGACAAATGCTGCATTGCAACGTAAAAACGCTATACAGACAAATATTTGCTGCAATCCAATTTTGAACCAAAATCCCTTTCCTCAAAATTCAAATATCAATATACAACAATTCATATTATACATATTCCTCCAGCTGTAGTAAATCTCTGTGTCTTTCAGAGTTTATTTTCAATTTTTCCATTTTCCACAAAATAGTCGAACACATACATAACAAATATTTCAAGGAAATATTTATAGATTTTCCCAGCTGTGTATCTGTGTGGGTATCTATGTATACACAATAATTCCGGAGCAATGGGAGCGTATACCGCAACGTATACATCACGCAGAAATAAGCTAAATAGTCATATTATTACGTTTTTGCTGACTTTATGTTAATTTTATGTTCAGTTTTAGTTTGAACTTCAAGAGTCTCAGAAAGTGATAAACGTTTACCACCTAAATTAATCTAGTCAGTTTGTTTAAAAGTCGCAAATGTGCAATTTCCCATAGGGCTTATTCAAACTAGTGTCTCTAGTTTAATTTAAACACCCTTTAGAGCTAACTCTAACCTAGTAAAGTTGAGAAAGTTTGAGGTTTAGGTTTAGGAAGAGGATATTTGATTAACATTCACTTCACGGACGGAATTAGACAAATTTTTAAGTTGGATACCCCCTACCAGTAGAAACAAGAGATTTGTTGGCGCCGTAATAAGTAGTGCCAAAAAGTGTATACCGAGAGGCTAAGCCAGAGAATACATTCCCGAATGGTCCCAAAACAGGGACGAGTTGTACCAACATTTTCTTGAAACTGGTGATCAGGAAATAGCAGAAGAGTTACTTCATAGCCTAGATGCGGCGGAAGTTTGAATTTCCAGACATCGAGGAGACAGGCGTGGGCACTACTAAGGAAACTAGGAAGCGGAGCACCCACACAAAGACAAAATACAACTGTCAGCCCAAATGCCGTCGCTTCATACATAGTAGCTACATCCAGAGCACCCAAAGATAAACAACATACAGTTGATGTCAAACGAGAACTTAAAACCTTAAAAGCCCAAGCCACAGAAACAGAACATTCTCGCCCATACACTTGCAAGTACGCAAAAGTTTGGTTGGCTCACTTTTTCACAGATATTACACAAACTGGAAATATCCCAAAAGAATTTAAACGATCGAGGATAATCGCCATATTAAAACCAGGCAAACCAGCTGATAGCCCCAAGAGTTACAGACCAATAGCTCTTCTGTCTGCTACCTATAAGCTACTAGAACGGCTTATCTATAACAGAATTGGCGCAAGAGTACTTGAAGTGATTCCAGTCGAACAAGCAGGCTTTCGGCCTAAACGAAACTGTGCAAATCAAGTCTTATCACTCACCACCCACATTGAGGCAGGATTTCAAAGAAAACTAAAAACCTCAGCTGTATTTATCGACTTATCGGCGGCATAAGACACAGTGTGGAGAGAAGGCATGATATACAAGCTCCTACCTGTAATCCCTGCAAACTAACAGCCCGACTGATAGACAGCATGCTGAACGACCGAGTGTTTCAAGTAGTCAAGGGATCCGACATCAGCTCCTCAAGGAAACTAAAGAACAGTCTTCCACAGGGATCAGTCCTTGCTCCACTCCTCTGTAGCCTGTACATTGCCGACATGCCAGAAACAAGATCAAGAAAGTTTGGCTACGCTTATGACTGGGTACTTGCAACAAGATGCAGAGCTGTTGAACAGTCAGAGGAGACCCTAACGACAGACCCGGAAGGGACTTTCGCAAGTGGAGGCTCCAACCTAATGCCACCAAAACAGAAGTTACCTGCTTTCACCTGAATAATAAACTCGCCAGAAGAGAATTTAGCATACAATTAGAAAACACCCTACTTAGCCACAATAAAACACCTAAGTATCTAGGCGTAACCCTTGATAGAACACTATCTTTCAGAGAGCATATATCGAGAACTGCTGAAAAACTAAAGTCAAGAAACAACATAATTCAAAAACTGTGCGGTACAACTTGGGGAACATCGGCTTCCACTCTGCGCTAGGTCTTGTCTCCTCAACTGCTGAATACTGCGCTCCAATTTGACTAAACATCCTACACGTACATAAAATAGATGCGCAGCTAAATAACACCATGGAGAATGATTGCTGGTGTTATCAAACCAACTCCTACGCAATGGCTACCAGTCTTAAGCCACATCCCACCCCCTCAACTGCGACGAATAAATGCTCTTACGAATGAGTATAAGAAGATCGTGGACAATAAAACCCATCCTTTGATAACACGTTTTATACTATTTTATGTTCTATGTTGTATTATAATTCTATATTCTAGTAATGTTTTACATTTTTGAAGTTTCCTTTTAATGTCTCTTTTAGTGTGTCTAATAGCCATACGATAAATAAATAAAATAAGGGCTATGACATGGCATTAAGCGGATCCTGCTAAGTGGTTCCGTTTGGCCGCTAGAGGGCGCACTTTTGTGTAAATATTTCAAAAACTGTCCAACTTACAAACTTGAAATTTTGATCATAAACCTGTCTCGACAGAACTCAACTTTTATCATATGTAAGTACAATTTTCCTATCAAATGCACGGTTTAGCTATCAAAAAATGATTTTTTTACAATTTTTACGGGATTTTTAAGGGATCCTGGGAAATTTTCGAAAAAAATGTTTTGTTTAATTTTGACTAGGTTGTTTGACTAAATATCTTTGGATGGACGGTTAAATTTGAGAAAATAAATAAAAAATAGTTTTCAGATCCGTAATACGACATTTTTTTAATTAAAATCAAAAAACAGAGTAAAACGCATTTAAACCATAAAGTGTCATACATCATTGAATTTGGAATAAAAATCTGTTACAACGCCTGATTTTGATGATGCTTCCGCAAAGACAAAACGTCGGAATAAACCACTTTAAAAGTTGCTATAGAGAAGTCTAGCTAGAAATGCGGGTCGACTTAGAACACTAAACAGAGAAATATCAAAGGCTGTCAGGAAAGATATCAGAACGTTTAACACAAGAGAAGTGACAAGAGTAATAGAAGGAAACAAGGGTCTGAAGTCAATTCAAGATACAATTCATTTTAGACGGACTCATTTTAGACAAGACGGACATATAACATCAAACAAGGAAGAGATTCTGAATGTGGTTAGGTCTTTTTACCAATGACTCTACAGCAACACGAATGTGAAGGTTGGCAACATCAACATACTAACGGTAATGAATCAGGGATCAGAAGAAATCCCAGATGTGACACTTGAAAAACTTATTTTGTTGTCTTCAAAAAGAGCGTTTTGCACTGTTTTTATACAGAGTGTGTCAGATAAAAATGGTGATATGGAAAATTGTAAAAAGTACAATTTTGTGGGGTAAAAATGTATGGCAAAAATTAAAAAGCTCAATCAAATGCTGTGTCAAAACTAGATATATTTATAGAAAATATCTAAATATCGTTAAAAAAAAATAATTTTTTACCGTTTCAGAGGTTAGTCTAGATAGTTAGTCTTTGGGGCCAGTTACGACCCTGTATTTAATAAAAAAAAAACAGAATACAGCATTTTTCTTAAGTTAAATTTTCAGAACTATGCTTTTTATGGTTTGTGGTATACCACCACAAACAAAGAACACACTGTATTGTCACGAAGGATAATAAATCAAATTTATTACTTGAACGGAAACATTAAAATATGTTTATATTACTTGAGCGGAAACATTAATGCGGTCGGAGTGCAACTGCAATTAAGATGCATTTGCTGAATTGCGAAATAATGTGGAAGGTTTTCCAAGTACCGATGGTCGAAGGTCGTCACGAGTTGTCGGCTAGACGAGGCCAGGTCTGGGAGTTTTGATTGGTGGAACCAGTGTCTGGAATGCTATTAAAAGGAGGTTGTACCCTAAAGAGGGGTTCAGTCAGTTCAGTCCAGTTCTGTCCAGTCAGTCCAGTTTTGCTGTGCACCACGTTGGTGATCGAACCGCAAATGTCAATTAGACATGTCCGTAACGCTCAAGTAAAGTTAATCGCGAACCGCGCTCCAAGTGACCAGCCTCTCTCCAAGATTCTGTCTTCTATAGAGATGTAAGTATGTTTATTGTACTTCTATGTTGTGTATTAATTTACGCCTGGTTTATTATGATTTTATTGGGAATTAGTAACGTTTTCGTTGGGTTAGGAAACCTGTTATTTTACTAGTTAGTAAGTTAGGAGTTGTTAGGTTTAAGTACGTATTCAATAGAACTTGATGGTAAAGTTAACTGTGTTTTATTTTCACGCTGAAACGAGATCCCAGGCAAATAAGTTGAATTAAATTCAACACGTCACGCTAGTCGTGACATATGGTGGAGGCGCCGGTGGTAACGAGAGAGCTCTGGCACTACCACTTCTCTCTTCTCTGGCACTACCACTTCTAAGGGACTTTCTTGCCAAGATTCTTCTGATTCTCGCGGTTTAGGCGGAGTCCTACTCAATGAAGCTCTTGGCTTAAAAAACTGTTCTGGGGATCGTGATCCTGCCTTGGAATCTTTAGTTTTCTGAACTTGGGAAGTCGAAGCTTTTGTTGTTCGAATTCGCGGGGTCTCAATTTGAGCACTTACGACAGTTTTTTTGAAAGGGCTCTCGTCCTCACTACTTGTTACACTGACAATAGAAGTTGTTCTGTCAACTTCTGGGGCACCTGCAGAAGCAGAGGAACCGACAGTTGAGCTATGATGTGCGGGTTTAAACTCTCTCAACTCTTTTAAGACTTTTTCGGGGTTTTTTCCTTGGGCTAGTGCTTGTTGCAAAACAAATTTTTCTTTGTCTGATACACTTTGAGCTCTACTGCGAGTTCGTACTCGTGATTTGTCACTTGGTTCACTCATGAAAAATTAATACGAAATGTTTGGCAGTATTTTTAATTATTTCGATTTTTCAATCTTTTGGACAAAATTTAAACGATTTGATTATTCCTAGCAATTTCTTTGCGAATTTGTTTATTCATCAAACTAATAATCTTTCTAACGCTAAAATACACCAGCATTAATACCCCCATGCACAAAAAAATAATAATCAAAATTTCCTTAGCCGACCATGAATTATCTTTTTCTTGAGACGCTGTATTAGAAATACCTCCGCTATTACCCGCTTGAGAAATAATAACTTCTTCTTCTTTTGATGAAGAACCCCCCATTTTAAATAGAACAATTCAAATTTAAAAAAATTAAATTTATGTTTTTTCCACCCTGAAACGTAGGCGCCTCCACCATATGTCACGACTAGCGTGACGTGTTGAATTTAATTCAACTTATTTGCCTGGGATCTCGTTTCAGCGTGAAAATAAAACACAGTTAACTTTACCATCAAGTTCTATTGAATACGTACTTAAACCTAACAACTCCTAACTTACTAACTAGTAAAATAACAGGTTTCCTAACCCAACAAAAACGTTACTAATTCCCAATAAAATCATAATAAACCAGGCGTAAATTAATACACAACATAGAAGTACAATAAACATACTTACATCTCTATAGAAGACAGAATCTTGGAGAGAGGCTGGTCACTTGGAGCGCGGTTCGCGATTAACTTTACTTGAGCGTTACGGACATGTCTAATTGACATTTGCGGTTCGATCACCAACGTGGTGCACAGCAAAACTGGACTGACTGGACAGAACTGGACTGAACTGACTGAACCCCTCTTTAGGGTACAACCTCCTTTTAATAGCATTCCAGACACTGGTTCCACCAATCAAAACTCCCAGACCTGGCCTCGTCTAGCCGACAACTCGTGACGACCTTCGACCATCGGTACTTGGAAAACCTTCCACATTATTTCGCAATTCAGCAAATGCATCTTAATTGCAGTTGCACTCCGACCGCATTAATGTTTCCGCTCAAGTAATATAAACATATTTTAATGTTTCCGTTCAAGTAATAAATTTGATTTATTATCCTTCGTGACAGTATAATTTCGTTTTATTTTCTTTTCCACTTTTATCTCGCTTTTTAAAAGGTAATTTAAAGTATTTTTATTAAATTGAAACAAAAGAAAATTTACTTACTTGAAAATGGAAGGGTCCTCCATCTCAGTTGCATTATATGAATACCCAAAAAAATCTGGATTGGACAGTTCTGATTCCATTAGAGACGTGTTCTTCTTGCCAGTTCTAGTAGTGATTTAAATTTACACTATTTTTTTGGTAAACACTATTTAAGTCCGTCACTGAAAATTCACTGGAAGACAGCACCAAACCTCAAATTGTAGTACACTTCGTACAAAAAAGGCCTATCCACCAGATAGCGGTTACCACTCACAGTTTGGTAAAAACGCACTTTAACACGCATGGCAACGACCAAAATTGACGGTACTTGTCAGGTGCGGTCTGAAACAAAAACCAAAACATTATTTAACTAGTGCGATAACCAAAAATTACACAATTTAAGTGAACAAAAGACCGAGTTAACCTCTTTCACCGAGTTAACTAAACGCACTATCACGGTTAAACATGGCAAATCTGTTTTTATCTGGTGTTTATTGTTTCAAAGTTATTCAAATATTTGCCGGTATAAAATGATACGGGTACATATTTTGTTTCTAGATCAATGACATAAATTGAATAATGTGCGTAGTTACAATTATTTTCCTATTAATTACCCTCAAATTACTTAAACTAATACTTGAACGTCACAAAATGGTCACAAATCAGTATTTAGCTATTCATTGATCTGTCAAAAAATGTAAAATAATCACATGAAAATTACAGCTGTAATTTGTACTAGTGTAAATTAGTTTTAACTAAAAATGGTAGGAGTTCCTAATCAGTGCACAAAGTTATGTTTTCCGCACGTGAAAGCAGGAGAACTCTATTCGCTTTAAGTGCGGAAACTCTACTTTGCGCACGTGTTAGAAACAATATTTTTTCTACTAACAAAATAACTAAACATTTTGTTTTTAATTTTAAATTTTTATTGACAATTTTACTGCAGACTATGCGGGAAAATGCTTCTTTGCAATCATTCGTAGAAAAAAAAAATTTTAATGTAGTGAAGCTGTCCAAAATTTTATATTATAGTTATACCTATATTTAGTTTTTTTTGAATTTTTTTATTTATATATACAGGGTGGTCCAGTTTCCATGGCGGAAACTTCAGAGAGCGATAGAAAATCAAAAAATAATATGAATTTGCATTATAAACTATAATAAACATTTTATTTTTTTTTATATCCAGTGATGTAGGGCATGACAAGATACATCTAGTCCAAATTTTAGCTAAATATCTCTAAAACTGTAAGAACTATAAAGCAAAAACAAAAAAATATATAAAACTGTACCCCCTGTATTTCTTTAACGAAGCTTTTCTCGAATATAGTCTATAATGCAAACTCATATTATTTTTCGATTCTTTATCGCTCTCTGAAGTTTCCGCCATGGAAAACTGGACCACCAGACTGTAATATATTCTATAGTTATTACTTAAAATGTTTCAGGATATTGTAATTTTTTTTATTTTATAGTTATTTATCAAATTGTTCATTATTGCAAGTAATCTTGGCTCTACCAAAAAAAAAAAATTGCCAAAACACCTTTTATATTATTACTAGATGATTGGACTCGTAGTTCGAATATCTGTTTGTGCGGATTGACTTTCTGTATACTTTTGTTACAAATTTGTGTATTTAATTTTTTTTTAAATCACTAAAATTGCCAGAGGCCTCTAAATACTACTAAAAAATTCCAAAGTTGTCAAAGAGCTCTACAAGTATCTTAGTTCTTCTAAAAATTGTCTAAAATTGCCAGAAGCCTCTAAAAGTGTCCAAAACTGTCCAAGAATTTGCTAAAATTGACAAAAATTTCTAAGTAGTAAATACAAAAAAAACTAAAGTTATAGAGCTCTAAATTCCTAAATAGTACAGAAAACCCCTTTGAAATTGTCAAGGAGCTCTAAAAGTGTCCTAAACCTTCCAAGAGTTGTCTAAAATTGCCAAAGGCCTCTACAAATGTCCTAAACCTTCACAAATTTTCTAAAATTGCCAGAAGGTTCTACAAGTGTCCTAAACCTTCTAAGAATTGTCGAAATTTGCCAGAAGACTCTAAAAGTGTCCAAAACTGTCCAAGAATTTGCTAAAATTGTCAAAAATTTCTAAATAGTACAAACAAACTTAAAGTTATAGAGCTGTCTTAATTAAACGTTCCGAGAATTTGTTAAAATTTGCCAAAAATTCCTAAATAGTCCAGAAAACTTATTTGAAATTGTCAAGGAGCTCTGAAAGTGTCCTACAGCTTCCAATAATTGTCTAAATTTGCCAGAGGCCTCTAAAAGTGTCCAAAACTGTCCAAGAATTTGTTAAAATTGCCAAAAATCCTTAAATAGTACAGAAAACCCTTTGAAATTGTCAAGGAGCACTAAAAGTGTCCTAAACCTTCCAAGAATTGTCTTAAATTGCCAGAGGCTTCTACAAGTGTCCTAATCATCCAAAATTTTTTAATATTGTCAGAGGCAATGAAATAGTACAAAAAAAACGTGATATTCTTCAGAAAACTCTATAAGCATCTTAAACCTTCCAAGAGTTGTCTAAAATTGCCAAAGGCCTCTACAAGTGTCCTAAACCTTCCACAAATTTTCTAAAATTGCCAGAGCCTTCTAGAAGTGTACTAAACCTTCCAAGAATTTGCTAAATTTGCCAGAGGGCTCTAAAAGTGTCCAAAACTGTCCAAGAATTTGCTAAAATTGACAAAAATTTCTAAAATTTGAAAATAGTACAGCCAGAGGGCTCTAAAAGTGTCCAAAACTGTCCAAAAATTTTGCTAAAATTGACAAAAATCTCAAAAAAATTACAAAAAAAATGTCCAAAGCTCTAAATTCCTAAATAGTACAGAAAACCCATCTGAAATTGTCAAAGTGAGCCTCTAAAAGTGTCCTAAACCTTCCCAAACATTTCTAAATAGAATACAAAAAAAAAATATAGAGCTCTAAATTTCAGTTTCTACATGTGTTCCAAACCTTCCAAGAATTGTCTAAAATTGCCAAGGCCTCTACAAGTGTTCCATAATTTCCTAAAATTGCCAGAAAATTGTCAGAGGCTATCCAAGAATTTGCTAAAATTAGAAATTCTCTAAATAGTGAAAACATAAAGTTGTAGAGCAAGAAATTCCTAAATAGTCCTTGAAATTGTCAAGAGCTCTAAAAGTGTCCTAAACCTTCCAAGAATTGTCTAAATTTGCCAGAGGCCTCTACAAGTGTCCTAAACCTTCCAAGAGTTGTCTAAAATTGCCAAAGGCCTCTACAAGTGTCCTAAACCTTCTACAGAATTTGTCTAAAGTTGCCTCCACAAGTGTTCTAAACCTTTAAAAAAAAATGCCCAAAACTGTGCCAAGAATTTGCTAAAATTGTCAAAAATGTCTAAATAGTACAAAAAAAAAACTTAAAGTTATAGAGATCTACATATGTATCTCAATTGAACCTTCCAAGAATTTTCGAAAATTGCCAGAGGGTTCTACAAGTGTTCTAAACGTTCCAAGAATTTGTTAAAATTGCCAAAAATCCCTGAATAGTACAGAAAACCCCTTTGAAATTGTCAAGGAGCTCTAAAAGTGTCCTAAACCTTCCAAGAATTTGCTAAAATTACCTGAGGGCTCTACTAGTGCTCTAGACCTTAAAAGATTTGTCTAAAACTGCAAAAGGCCTATACAAGGGTCCTAAACCTTCCACAAATTTGGTAAAATTGTCAAAGGCTTCTAGAAGTGTTCTAAAGCTTTCAAAAAATCTAGTAAAATTGCCAGAGGCCTCTAAATAGTACGGAAACTAAAACCAAACACTTGAAACATGAAAATCTACAGATTGTCTTATAAAAACTACCAAAGCATCAGTAAAATGATCTTTTCCAGTATATTACACTTAACATAAAATGAATTAACTGCCAGGAAACAAACAACAACAAAGAATAATTATGATAATATCAAGTACTTGGCAAGTGATTCAGAAGTAGTAATAAATTATCATAATCCATTTTTATTGCGAAAAGTAAGAATATTTACATTGCGTCATTATGGCCCCGAGTCTTAGAGAGGCGATGATAATAATCTTGTTTGGCTTAATGCATCTCTGGATTTACACTGTTTACGTAGATGCATGAATAATTATTAGGCATATACTTGAACATTTCGCAGCAATGTAACAATATTTGCAAGTGAACATATTGTCTGTTATTAATTTGAAAGCTGCAATCTAATTAAATTTAGTTCAAACGTTGTGGCTTTTATGATAGGTTGATGGGCAGTTTGTTAGGGGCTTTTATTGCTCCATCTATAAAGTTTTAGGGCCAGTAAACGTTTGGTTCACTTAACCAATTTAGTTGAATATGTATTAAGGAAATTACGGCTTCCAGAAATCCTAACAAACTCACAACTGCATTGCTGTTATAATAATAATACAATGAAATCTCTAGAGACTGTGCCATATCGAAACCAACTGAAATGTTAACATTAAGAGTGCAGTTTTGATATGAACAACTTTAGCGTGCTGTTTATAAAATATTTCCACTTTTTGAGTTCCGGCTCCATTATTCATCTTGCATTATTGAAAAGTCTACGATTCGCCAAGTTTCCATCTACGAAAAGAAACAATAAATTGCCTATAAAGGGAGATTAGACCTTCGACTAGACGCTTTTGTAAATAGTTGAGCCAAGTTTAGCCATAAAAATAAATTCTCTACAGACTTTAAGCCGCAAAACTTTCCGGATATTCAATCTTAAACTTTTTTGATTTGTATTTAGATCAAATCGCCAACGATTAGTCAGAAAGTAAATTAGCCCACTGTGAGAAATAGTGTTAAGATTTTTCCAGATATTACCGCTATAAATATTGTTTGAAAGTATACTAATCGCTTCAATTCCCCAGGACCTGATTGATATTGGAATATCCTGGAATCCCTGCAGCTCAAGATCGGACAGGACATTTAAAGCTTTATAGGGGTCCAATGTACGAACCCTGTTCCAAGCCGGAAAGGTGAATAATGTAATCAAGAAGATGTAGAGAATTAATATTGATATAATGCAGCGAAGTTAGATGGCCCAATTCAGGCCACTGTGAGATTGATGACTATAATGTATATCACTGTGGAGATACAACAACACAAAACAAAAATGGAGTAGCTATAATTGTCAACAATAACGTGAACAACTGTGTAATTAATTTTGTAGGTATATCAAACAGAGTGGCACTACCTACTTAAAATTAATGCCAAACCTTTTAACATAAATATTATACAGTCATACGCCCAAACCTCAGAAAGCTCAGATCAGGAAATCGAAATATTCTACGAACAACTATGGACAGCCCTGAAATACACAAAGAAACAAGAAGTCAATATACTACTGGGAGATTTCAATCCTAAGGTGGGCAAGGGTTCTTTTGGCAATGTTGTGGGGAATTTTGGTCTGGGAGTAGGAAATGATAGAGGAGACCGCCTAATCCAGTTTTGTCAAGAAACAGACAGTGTGACAACGAACACTTTTTTTAATTACCACCTCGACGGCTCTACACATGGAAACCTCCAGCTGATTCGCCCCAGAAAGTCGTTAGGAACCAGATTGATTTTATCATCATAAACAAGAGATTCCAAAACTCCGTAAAAACGTATCCAGGAACGGATATCCCTTCAGACCATAATCGTCTGCTTAGCAAGATCAAGGTACGTTTGAAGAAAATTCGAAAAAGGAAACCACAAAAACGTCTAGACATCCAGAGGCTAAAGGACAACACCACAAAAACGGAAGCTAAAGAGGAACTAAACAACAATATTAACAACATATCTGGATCTAAATTATGAAGACATCGTTGTAGCAGACAATAAATTGAAACCGGAAAAAATAATTAAAAAACAGCAATGGATGACAGAAGAAATATTGGATCTTATGGAGGATCGATGAAAACACAGGAATAAGAACGAAAGTGCGTACAAGGAAGTAAACAACAAAAAAATCAAAGAAGCAAAGGAGCAATGGCTACAGAACGAATGTAGAGAGATTGAAGCTTTGGAACGAAAGCATCAAGCTTCAACCTGCACAAGAAAATCACGGCCATGACAGGAAGCACTGGCTTGCGCAGCAGCAACTTGGTCCTGAAAAAGCAAGGAAATCATCNTANATCACTANNCGCCAATTGAAAAANTTTANTAGNCNNATNTTNNTNGCNCCAGTTGTTCNGNTNAATGNGTANGNNCTNAAGGCTCTTTAAGANTTCTACACANGTTTTCGNTNGGGGAGTNCCCNNCNCACCAGTNTCCGCNTTCTCGANTAGAGGAGAANTCGGGCGCNCGNTTACGGTTTATCNGGATNCNGCTCTNGCNNNTCNTTCCCNGCNNTATAGNGNNAAGCATGCGCGTTNGACCTCACTCACCGGCCCCNGNGNTAGTGANAGTCNNGCTNCTGCANATTGNANCNNGGGATNGAGNTCANCGGNAGNNNTTAAGCACACGGATTGNCCCTCTGCNTNAGACCGANAATCNANATTGCCCTTCTGNCACCGTGGGAANANTTCNTAACANNGAAAAACNCTNCACCNCNAAGNTNCGCACCNTNATTTNNNNTTTATGGNANGGNNGTGACAATNNGNCTNGTANGCGCTACNNCCTANCNNTTAAAATCAAAACTTGAGGTTATTTGCCAAAGTAATTGTTGTTTATATGTTTATTGTTCTAGTGAAAGTGTAGTTTGTGTTCATTTTATTGTGTTATCACTATTGTTATTGTTCCTTCATTGTTCTATAATTTGTTGTTGGTTTTTTCAACTTAAATTCTATTGCCTCTACAATATGCCGTCCACTTGTTGTTTGCCAAATTGTAAAAGCAATTTGGTGAAAGGCCCAGGAGTGTCCAAAAGACCCTGCTCGAACCCAACAGTGGTTGAAAGCTTTGAACTGGAATGATTTTACTCCAACACAATACTCAGTGGTAAGTACAATATGCTTTCTCATTCAGTAAACTTATTGCCTCTTACATACTGTACGTATGTGAGTTACATTTTGAGGCCGCCTGCATTTTGAGAGCAACAAAGGTTTACTCTGAAAAAACAGGACAGCTTTTAGAAGTTCCATATAACATGCATTTAATCTAGTTCATACTGATTTTACTTTGTTTCATGTATTTGATCTAGTTTTACAGCTTTATGAAGAAAATTTTGACAGTTATCACACTCAAAATAAACTAAAAGTAAGTCAAAAACTGACTGTCAAATGTTAAAAATGTCAAAAATGCCCTGATAGAGGTTTAAAATACATTTAATCAAGTTCAAATTAATTTTATTTGTTATCGTGTATGTGTTGAACGTTTATAGCTTTATGGCTTTATTTTGACAGTTGTCACACTAAAAATTAACCAAAAATAACAAAAACAGACTGCCAAATGTTACAATTGTCAAAAAAGTACTGATAAAGCTATAAAATGCATTTAATCTAGTTCATACTGATTTTACTTTGTTTCTTGTATTTGATGTAGTTTTCTAAGCTTTATGAAAAAAATTTTGACAGTTGTCACACTCAAAATAAACTAAAAGTAAGTCAAAAACAGACTGTCAAATGCTACAAATGTCAAAAATGCATTTAACTAAGTTCAAAGTAATTTTATTCGTTATCATGTATGTGTTGTCCGTTTATAGCTTTATGGCTTTATTTTTACAGTTTTCACACTAAAAATGAACCAAAAATAACAAAAAGAGACTGCCAAATGTTACAAATGTCAAAAAAGTACTGATAAAGCTATAAAATGCATTTAATCTAGTTCATACTGATTTTACTTTGTTTCATGTATTTGATCTAGTTGTATGAAGAAAATGTTGACAGTTGTCACACTCAAAATAAACTAAAAGTAAGTCAAAAACTGACTGTCAAATGTTAAAAATGTCAAAAATGCAGTAATGGAAATGTAAAATGCATTTAACTAAGTTCAAACTAATTTTATTCGTTATCGTGTATGTGTTGTCCGTTTAGAGCTTGATGGTTTTATTTTGACAGTTGGCACATTAAAAATAGAACAAATTATATCACAGATGGATAACTAAATGTCAAAAATAGTCTGATGGAGGTATAAAATATGCCTTTAACTTAGTTCAAACTGCGTTTACTCATTTTTGTGTAGATGCTCTACTTTTATAGCTATTTAAAGAAGATTTTGACACGTGTCATTTTAATGTGACAATTTAACGTTATTCCATTTTACTTTAATTTTTACCTTATGCTTTTGGGGATATTTAGAATCTTTGGCATGCAACAACACAAATATTTCTGTCAATTAGGTAATTCCAAAGTATAGGTTAAACAGAGCGTAGCTCCGTTATTTGAAGAAATACAGCAAAAGTGTAGATTAGAGAGTTATAGGGAATTTCACACTCTTTAAGATTTCTTTCAAGTAATTTTGCCTTAAATGGTCATTTAAGGGAGTTACAGGCTCTTTTATTTGCTTTTTTAGTTAGTTAAAAAAAAGAAAAACCAATAGTAGATTATTGGTAACAGGGCTGGTTATCAAATTTCAACTCTCAATGTACCTTTAATTGGTTTATGACATGTTCAAACTGTCCAAAAGCAAATCTAAACTAGATTAGTAATATAACTATTTTAAATATTTTAGCAGTCTACAGGATATGTCACTTAAAAGTAATTGAGTATCCTTGCTTTTAAAATTTACTCTGCATTGATAGGATTATACATAAAAACCCAGATCCATTAGCACTTTAAGCCTTAAAAGCAGACGATTAGTAATCAATTCTAAGCGAGGCAAGCCCAGCTAAAATACTGAGCCAGTGAAGCCAAGAAGTCAATTAAAATAAATTTAATTACCATCTATATAACAAGGTTGAAGGGCTCAAGTGCTGGGGGCTGCGTCACTTTAATAGAGTCTTAGTCGAAGTAACCAATTAGTTTCAGATTAGCTGCATATTGCTCTCAATTAATGCTTAGGACAGATGTTATGAAAGAATAATAATAAATACAATAATTTTTTATCAAAAACTAACAGAATAACAGAAATTTTACTAAAATTTTTAAGAGCCTGAAAAAGCTCTCAGTGTCAGTCAAAATGCAGGTCATTTTAAAACTTCAAGCCTCTGGATTTTTTCAGGCTTTCAAACTAATTAATTACAGTTTAAATGAATTGTTTTCGTTGGGAAACAATTGAATTTTTAGGTGTAATAAACCACTAAAATGTATTTCCTTCAAAACTATCACAGCGATGAGGATGAGGAATTTTCTAATTCAATAATTGTAAATTCTAATAATATATTCGTAATAGGACTTTATAATTTGGCACCTTAAACCTTAAATGTAAATTATTCAGTCCGATTCTCAAAGGGTTACAAGACAACACGAGCGGAAATTTCAATTTCGTCAAGGAATTGTAAACAACAGCTTAAAGGTTTGTCTGGGACAAAACTTTCGGGTTTTCAATTGGAAGGTGGAAACGAGAGCTTTTTATTAGCCTGGTTGGATACAAAAGGTTTAAAGTTTGTTTTGCAAGCTTAAAACTGAATAATAATAGCTTAAAGACCTTCTCACAGAGCAGTCTTTAATACTACTGAACCAGGTTACAGCTTTTTTTTGACCAAACACAAACTAGTTTGCACTTTTTTAGCATTTTTCGTCTGTTGATTCATACACTGATCTATTAGTGCTGGTTGGTTTTCTCTATTAGCTTATTCTTAGTGATTTTGCAGATAAATACAATTTACTTGAGAGTTTCTGATCGGTAAACGCCACTTAAAATTAATGTAAATTTCCTGTCCTTTGAAAATCGTCAGATTAAACCTCCTTAATTCCATCATAGAAGCCCCGTTATCGTAACCTCGTAAATCTTTCCTTAAACTTTGATTATAAATCGCATCGTGTTAAAACTGAATCACCGATACCGGGTGCAAACTGTAGGAAAAGCAATTTTTCGCCTGCTCGAACAGTTTGTGTAAAGGATTAAGGCTTTAAGCGAACCAGGAATAGTTTAGTTATTAAGCCATCAATTGGGCCTGGAAAAGTGCAGACTTATGTAGATTATAATCTAATTAAGTTTATTATATTTCAGCAATTTTTTAAAATTTGGAAACAAATTTTACCATCCTTTAAGTCAGTACAGGGAAGACAACTATCCAAACCATTTAGCACAGTTTTTATTAAAATTATTTTAGACCACAAATTCCAGAATACATTTATTTTTTACCTAACTTTCTACTATGCTAAAGCTTTATGGTGAATAGGATTACCGGTAATTCGTCCAAGAAACAAGAAAATTAGAGTAAATATATCCCTCGAATTTAGTTACTGCCTAAATCCCTAAATTTAGTTTGCTGAGGTTTTACATCTTTTATTTTACCATCTTTACTCAAGCCAAATTGAATCAATAAAACTGTATCAATGGCAGTAAACGTGGAGTTGAAGCTACTTTAAACATAAGTAACGTAACGTAATGTAACGTAACGTAACGTAACTCATAAACTGCTACGAAGAAAGAAAAGAGCGGCCATTAACAAAACACTGCTACAAATAGAGAAAGACTTTAAGAACAACGACACCAGAAAAGCATACAGGCAAATAAATATATTCAAGAAAGGTTTCCAGCCAAGCACTAGCCTATGCCGAGATGAGACAGGACAAATCGTCGGAAACGAAATACAAGGGAGGTGGAAACAATATTTCGAGGAACTCTAAACCCCACCAGCAACCATAACCCAACCAACAAAGACCAGAGAGCACTCGAACTCACAGCAGACGAACAACGACCCCCCAACTGAAGAAGAGGTGAGAAAAGCAATCAAGTCGCTAAACAACAACAAATCACCAGGTATGGACAACATTATGTCAGAATTAATAAAATACCTAATCAAAGAAATATGGAGAACCCAAAAAATGCCGAACGAATGGAGAACCAGCAAAAATTATAGGGGAATATCTCTACACAAACACAACATATAAAGTATTCACAACCATCCTCCGAAACTAGAGCCACTGGCCGAAAACATCATTGGCGAATACCAAGCGGGTTTTAGACCAGGAAGGTCGACCACAGACCAATTATGCGCAGTAAAACAAGTTCTGGAGAAATGCTGGGAATATGACATTGATGTGTATCAACTCTACGTGGACTTCAGACAGGCATACGACAGCATAGACAGAGAAAAGCTCTACAGCATCATGCTAGACTTTAACATACCACGAATATTAGTAAGGCTAACAAGACTAACAATGGAGAACTCTAAGCCGGGTGAAGATACAAGAAACCTAACAGACCCATTTAAAATAAACCAAAGCCTCAAGCAGGGAGATGGACTCGCCCCAATGCTCTTTAATCTAACATTAGAATACGCAGTAAGGAAAACCACGGTGAACACCAACGCGTCGCTGCTACACAAATCCACCCAACTAGCAGGATATGCAGATGACATAAACATACTTGGAAGAAACCTAACATCAATGAAAGAAACCTACATACAACTAGAAGGTGCGGCTGAAGAAGTGGGCCTAAAAGTGAATGAAGATAAGACCAAAGTATTAATACAAACCCGAAGCATTAGGAGGAGAGGTCAGAATGTGACAATAGGCAACCAAAACTTTGAGGTGGTCAATTACTTTACCTACCTAGGCTGTAACATATCCAGCAAACGAGACGAGATGAAGGAGATCCAACCAAGAATCAGTAATTCCAATAAAAAAAGTATCACCACATGACTTCATCAGTCCACAGGAAAACAAAACTGAAACTTTATAAAACAATAATACGTCCAGTGTTATGCCATGGAAGAGATACCTGAACGCTCTCACAAAGAGCGGATACTAACATATGGAGTCCGTGTGTGGTGGAAAGAAGTAACGTGCGCACACAATTAGATAGGTTACAAAGGCTCGCAAGCACTGCGATAACGGGAGGCATGAGAACTGCCCCCACGAGAGCACTTGAAGTGCTGCTCAACTTCGTGCCCTTGGACCTTCACATAAAAATGGAAGCCATAGGGACAGCATATAGGCACTATGAATCAATTACAAGTTTGCACGTATGGACACTCCTGTATATTGGATTGGGCCACTGAACGGTGCCCAATACTTCTTATGAGTAGTGACCATGTGCCTAGAAGGCTACAGCCCTCAAACTTCCTCAAGGTTGTAATTATCGAGCGGGAGGAGTGGGAGAATGGAACTGCCCCGGGGGTCATCCGTGATGGATCCAACTGGTTCACAGATGGATCCAGTAGAAGGGGGCTGACGGGGGCAGGTGCCTGCGCTGAGACAGGCCAAATAGCGAAGCACTTTGCATTGGGTACACACGCTACTGTATTCCAGGCTGAGGTGCTTGCGATCTGTATTGTGGGCTAAAACTACTTTCGGGCCCGCGACAGCAAGACACAATTAACATTTGATCAGACAGCCGAGCTGCCATCATGGCAATCAGTGCTGAGGTAGTGCACTCCAAATTGGAGTGCAAAACAACCCTGGAAAAGCTGGCCCCAAGGGACGACATACGTCTTGTGTGGATTCCGGGACATGCTGCTATTCCGGGAAATGAAGAGGCGGATCGACTGGCAAACTGGGCCCTCAGAAAGTGCCTGTTGGTCCAGAGCCGACTGTGGGGATGGCCAATAGCAAGGTGATCCAGTCGCTAAAATCTTTAGCTCAGCAGCTGTTTCAAGAACGCTGGGACTCCACCATGGGTATGAAGCAGGCCAAAGAACTCATCAGTGGTCCTTCAGTCAAAAATACGAAATACCTGCTGGAACTAAGCAGAGAAAACTTAAGGACGGTGACCGGCCTACTGACTAGCCACTGCCAGCTGAGACGGCATCAGTACTTGATGGGTATAACCGAGGATCCTACTTGTCGAGGATGCTTGGAAGAGGAAGAGTCGGCAGGACACATCTTAATGTGGTGTCCAGCATTCACTCGTTCGCGGACAATATTGCTGGGACAGTCAATAATGACGCCCAGGGCAATCAAGGAGCTAAGACCTAGCAGACTGGTTGGCTTTATAAAGTCGACTGGACTGCTGTAGCTACCAACAACCGGGACGTGACGGGCCCATACAGGAGGCCTATACGTTTCTGAGGCGCTGCCCCCCCCCGGTTTGCCAAACAACAACAACAAGAGCGGAAACAATGGTAAACGCATTCGAAAGAAAGATCTTACGCAGAATATATTGACCGGTCCAAGAAAACGAACAGTGGAGAATAAGATACAACCACGAGATCTACCAGCTCTTCGCAGAAGCAGACCTGGCAACACCATTAAGATTCTTCTCAACCCGTATTTATCCACTTCTGGATGTAGGCCTCTTCCAAATCCCTCCACGCCTTTCTATTTCTAGCAGTCCGGGTCTAATTCCTTCCTGCAACATTCTGGATATCGTCTCGCCATCGTCTCTGGAGCCTACCAATGTTCCGTTTGGTCTCTCCTGGGCGCCAAACTAGTATCCTATGTGCCCACCTGTGGTCGTCCTGCCTTGCCACATGACCAGCCCATCTCCATTTCAGTTGTGCCACAAGCCTTAGAACATCTGTCACTTGAGTTCTTCTACGAATTTCCTCGTTGCGGATTCTATCCCTTAGAGTGATTCCTATCATAGCCCTCTCCATTGCACGTTGGGTGGTTTGCAGTTTATGTGAAAATTTGCGGTTTCTGGAAGAGTCAAGAGTAGTCAAGAGGATTTTCAACCAAAAACTGGAAGGTAAAAGACCGGTTGGAAGACCAGGGGCGAGATGGGCAGACAAGATCCAGGGGGACGCTCGGAACTTCAAACTGGAGAAAGGCGGCGGACAGGGATGGTTGGAGGAAGAAAATAGAGGAGGCCCGATTTGGGCTGTAGCGCCATTGGATGGATGGATGGATGGAACCAACACAAAAATCAATTAGACAAATCCCAGGAAAGTTCAATTGCGATGTTGGAAATAAGCTACACTTCAAGAAATCAAATCTAAAATAGTAGTTTTCCTATTTAGTGTGCAAAGTTATGTTTTCCCACACGCGAAAGCAGTTCGGATAAGCTTCAAGTGCGGGAAAACTACTTTGCACACGTGTTAGGAACAATATTTTTTCTACGAATGAAATATCTATACATTTTGTTTTTAATTTTTATTGATATTAAAAACAACAACTTATAACTATTTATTGTTATTAACAACATTAATGTTAAATGTACAGTTGGTCGCGTTTTTTAAATTGATCGCAGATTGAGCAACTGAAGGTAAAATACTGGTACTTGGAACTGCTTCACTTTCTTTAGGATTGAAGGTCAGAATTTTGTTACTTAATCCTTTTTTATAACTTGTGGATTCATCAATGTATTCTTCAGCTACCGTAGTCGATTTCCAACCCCCCAAGCGTTTTATGTCAGTGATTCCTTCTCCAGAATCGGCCAGGAACGTTGCCGATGATCGACGATAACTGTGCCCTGTGTAGAGTTCTGGATTTGGTAACTTCAAAAAAATAGCTATTTCAGAAGGCATTTTTCCAAAACTGTTTACTCCAACACTTTGCGAAAAACATTTACCCTTTCTGTAAACTAGGAAAAAACGATTGTTTGACTTTTTTGGACGTAGGCCGGTGTATCTTCTGTACAGTTGCAGGTAGGTTCCGTTATGAACTTCTTCTGATATTATAAAGTTTCTTGCTGTATGATTTTTGGAATCCCTAATTTTAACAATTATGAGGTTTCCTTTGTCTTCAATATCTGTAGTGGTTAAATTGGCTAGCTCTTCCCTTCGACATGCACCAGCAAGTCCGAATATAGTGGAACAGGTAAATTTCATCTGGTGCGGAGTTCATAAAACTGAATATTTCTTCTTTTGTAAAAATTTTCGCCTTTTTAGGTTTAAAACCAACATTCTGCTTTTTCAGAAATGCAGTGAGCTTATAAAATTCACCGATATCGATGTCTCTTTTTATTTTTATTACATTTTTGAGCATTGAATACTTTGACCACATTGTGTTAGGTTTGAATTCTTTGCTTAAAGTAACAAAATACGCTAAAAGTACCTCTTCCTTTAAGGTTTTTATCCCCTTTTGTTCGCACCATTGGGTAAACAACTCGTACTGTTTCTCGTATTTTTCTCGCGATTTGAGAGGCAGCAATTGCAAACTAGCCATGTTGGCGGCTTTTAGAACATCTTCCGGAAGTTCATCTTCAGTGATGTCCATTATTAAAATAGTTTTTTTAACTTAAATAAGTAAGAATAAACACTGTTGTAGACTTTAAATTGCATATAAATGCGTTGTTTGACAATGAGCTTTGGTTTCTAAGGAAACAAGCCTCATTTTCAAAGACAGAGACAAGGTGGTTAATTTACCTAAACTGTACGGAAGAATAATGTGAAAAAAGTCGTGTTTTTTATATGAAACCCCTGAATATTATTACATTTTTGAATTCTACGCAAAATTCTAAGCAGATTTTATGTATAATAGTCTATATAAAACCACTGTTGCAAAGTATAATCAGCATTTTAAAAAGTGTGCGGGAAAAAATTTTTCCCGCATAGTGTGCGGGAAAGTGCCACTTTGCACACACTTTTACGTATGCAAAGTAGCTTATTTGCAAACATTCGTAGAAAAACATGTTTTTCAATTAGCTTTCCAGCCATGATGCATTTTTAAACTTGCAACATTGTAGAAGCTAGTGAAATTTGAATTATTATGAAAGCTTTTGTAATACAATTCTGTATAGAGTTTTAGATACTTCTAAGTCTATTTTTAGCGTGAAAATATAACTGAACAACAATTTCTTGGAACAGAAATCTGCATTCAATCAATCATTTTTGAGGAGGCTCCGCAAATCTACGATGGAGGAAATATTATTATTTAAAAAAAGTTTTTTGTACATCATTTTAGTTGGAGTTCACTAGCCTGGAAATAGAGCGGATTTTTGCGTTCAGGAAATTATGTAAACATTTTGTCTTAATCGAACAACGAAAAGCAAAATTCGCTTCATTAATTCTCTTTGCGGTGGGGAAAAAACTTCCTCAATTTAAATCGTTGAGTTAATGAATTATTACAGTGACAACGCTGGGAATTCCTCGCCATTAGTTAGGGAAATTACGTTAGAGCTAATCAAGGTTCTAGCAAAATGAAAAATATATTAAACTTTCATGAAGAGAGAATATTGCATTTTTTAACCAGACAGTTACAAAAATGTTGTTAGTTGAATTAGTCGGTTTAATAATAAAATACAAGTGAATATTTTTTTGCCCCAATTTAAACTTTCTCGTATCTCTTATACTTTCAGAGATTCTAATGATGAGGGTCGAATTTGAATTACCCTGTATAGATTAAACAAATTTCCTAATATTTTCAAATTTAAAAAAGGAAATCTTTCAATTCTGTTAAAAATTTCTTAAAATTAATTTTTTCAACAATTCTAAATTTTTGTAGAACCTTTCAGTGTCCTACAGAGCTTTTTAAAACCTGACAGAAGGTTATAAAGCATTTTCAAATCTTCTAGACTTTTTAGCATTGGCAGAACATTCTAAAATCTTCTAGAACGTTTCAGGGCCTTCTCAAACATTGCCTAGATGTTTTCAAAACTTCCCAACACATGTTAAAGTTTTCTACAACTTGGACTCTCTGGAACTCACCAAAACATATATTTTCCTAGAAACTTTCAGTGCTCTTTAGAGCTTTTTAAAACCTGTCAAAACGTTCCAAAGCATTCTCAAACTTCCTAGACCATTTTAGCATTGAGTAGAACATTCTAAAACCTAGAATTCACCAAAACAGTTTCTTATTTTCCTAAAACCCACCCAACAATGTCTTCTAGAGCTTTCTAAAAAGTGTCACAACGTTCTAAAGCATTCTCAAACCTCCAAGACCTTTCTAGTATTCGCTAGAACATTCTAACACCATCCAGAACGTTTCAAATTTTTTTCGAATCTTTCAGATCTTTGTAAAGCTGTCCAAAAATTTTCAAAACTTTCCAGAACAAGCTAAAGCTTTCTAGAGCTTTGTAGGACCTTCTAGAACTTTTTTTTATAAACTTTCAATGTCTTTTAGAGATTTCTAAAACCTGGCAGAACCTTCCAAAGCCTGCTCGAACCTTCTAGATCTTTGTAGAAATACCAAGAACACTTTAAGCGGTAAAATAAATTAAAAAATCTTTGATAATGTCATTTAGTGTATGCAAAACTTTCTTTAGAAGGTTTTATACTTAAAGATGTTACAATCAAGAAATTTATGTTATAAAATCTTCTTTAAACAACAGTTTGAAAACACCCCAATCCTCAGGACATCCAGTCAAAGCCTTTTTCTAATATTTTTCTAAAATCTTTTTCAGCAAATTTTAGATTTGAAGGTGTTATATCTGAATTTTCTTGTGAAATCTGATTCTAGAAGCTCTTCATTTGTCAAATCTCCCCTTTCTTCTTCATTTAAAAGAATTTATTGAGATTGTAACAATCTAGTCTTCAAAACATTTAGTAAAAATTAAGTAATTTCTAAAGATGGCAATTTGTGTCTTCATGCAGAATCTTGCAAACCAATTGTACTACCAGACAGTTTTTATCTCTGATAATGTCATTTTGAATCAAAGCAAATAGCTTTTGACATTGATTATTATAGTTTTCTCTTGTTTGCTGTTTTGAGCGTTGCAACCATTAAATTATTTACAAATCACAGATGAAATACTACTACAACACAAAGCACTTCCATATGAAATAGTGACATAAATTATCATCTTTAGGCTTTCTAGGTGACATGATAAAATACCTTTTATCACTCGTACGGTTGTGATTTTCCAACTGTGGAAAACTACCTCAACTGTAGGCAAAATTCCTTCTGGAACAATTCTCCTTTTATAGTCACTTTTGCTACGTAAAGATTAATGGCTTTCACCCATATCCTCGTTAAATTATCTATAACGTTTATTACTATAATTAGTCGCAAAACCGTACACATCCCCCACCATTTTTCACGAGGGTGATTCCTCGGGACACAACATAATAGCTACCACATTTATTATTTTCTATCTGACGTTAATTGCTTGCATGAATAATTTATTGCGTAAATTTGCCTATCTGGAAGGTTGGTGAATTGCCCCTGTATACGCATTTTTATGGTGTATTAATTGCCGCTAAATTAAGTCGTAATATAAAGTGGCTTAAACGAAGTTTTAGGTGAGTTTATAACACCCTTAACTAACTTTTAAAAGCCTAAATTCAGATTAATTGAATACATTATAAGTATTCCATTAATTTTGTTTACCGAAAGCATAAAACAAAATTGATTAGTTTACTTTTGATTTGGAGGAAAAACTGTAATTTGTGTATTCTGAAATTTGAAAACTCTTCACCCTCGTCACTCTATTATTGCTGGAATATTGCATAATGGTTGGGAAATTTAAGTTATTCTCAATAAAAAAAAAGATGTAAAATGACTAAATCTAAATAATACCAATAATTACTACCTGCAAAATATACGACAACTAAAACTTGCAACAAAGTAAGACTGTGAAAGCTATTTCTTTCTCAAAAAATGTGTCATTAAAATTGCAAACCTAAAGCGACATCTACAGGTCTTTTTCCTACTGTTTAATTCCCTTTACCTAATGTGTTCCTTCTGTTTGAAAGGATTGATTTATGGTAATAAATAGACTCGGTATGGCACCGAGACGTTTCCTTTGCCCTGCAACAATGAATAAGAGCTTTTTCCGTCCCCGGGATTTCTTTTATGATCCTGGGGCTATTTTAAGAGTTGGACAAACGCTATTTAGACCAGAATCAATAGAGAACTCCCATAGGTCCGGGTTAATTACGGTAATCGTTTACCATGCTCTGTGTTACTGCAAATTTAATTTTACGAGTTACGTGCTTACAGAGAAAAAGTGCAAAGAAATGTTAATGATGATTAACTGAAAGTCCCTTTTAGGTTCGACTTGGAAAACCAGGAGGGTCCATAATATGATTTCTGCTTGACCTTTTCCGGCTTTATAAAATTGGCTAATACCGTCTTATATGGGTGGGTACTTTTCGATACTCCATTAGAATTTTAGGTCATAAATCACGGACACGTTTACTCCGAAATTCCGCTAAATTATACAGGGTGAATCAAGTTTATTATCTCATTTGCTAGGAGAAATACAAAAAAAATGAAATACAACCGTTTTAGACAATATAAGGGATCATGAAACTCAAAAGTATATTTTGTGTCCAACGCTTCAAGCAAATTTTCCAAATTATGTTTTTGAGGTAGAGAAAACTTTGACGTCTGTGACAGCAATCACGTGACACTGGTACACTACTTAATTAAACAGTCACGTAAAAACTGTCTAAATAATGACCCAAAAGCTAAAAACCACGACTTGACCCGAATACTTCGGGAAAACTGTTCCATAACGTGATTTTTAGAGCTCCATACCCAAACTGGGCAAAATGTGTCAGTTTTGATGTTTATGACAGTTGTCACGTGATACTGGTACACTATTTAATTAGACAGTCACGTGAAAACTGTCAAAATAATGACTCAAAAGCTAAAAACCACGACTTGTCTCGAATACTTCAAAAAAACTGTTCCAAACCGTGATTTTTAGAGCTCCATACACAAACTGGGCAAAATGAGTCAGTTTTGATGTTTATGACAGTTGTCAGTGTGATACTGGTACACTATTTAATTAGACAATCGCGTGAAAACTGTCAAAATAATGACCGAAAAGCTAAAAACCACTACTTGTCTTGAATACGTTGGGAAAACTGTTCCATACTGTGATTTTTAGAGCTCCATGCCCAAACTGGGCAACATGTGTCAGTTTTGATGTTTATGACAGTTGTCACGTGATACTGGTACACTTTTTAATTAGACAGTCACGTGAAAACTGTCAAAATAATGACCCAAAAGCTAAAAACCACGACTTGTCTCGAATACTTTAGGAAAACTGTTCTATACTGTGATTTATAGAGCTCCATGACCAAACTGGGCAAAGTGTGTCAGTTTCGATTTTTATTACAGTCGTCACGTGACACTGCAACACTATTTCCTTAGATAGTCACGTGACACTTGTCAACCTAATTGTCAGGAACCTACAACGTCTGGTTTCGAAGTGAACTATTTTTCTACACTGTGATTTTTACAGTTTCATGGCTCGATTGGGTAAAGTTTGACAGTTTTGCCGTCTGTAACTGTCACATAAAACCCCAATACCATTTACATAGACAGTCACGTGACAACGGTTAAAATGATGGCCATGGAGTCAAAAACCATGTATTCTCTCGAATACTGCAAAGAAACTGTGATTCTTGCAGCGTTTTACCCACACTGGGCAATGTTTGACAGTTTTGATGTTTATGGCAGTTGTGACATGTCAGAAAGCATCTTTTACTTGGAAGTGACACCTGTACAAATATCTTTAAACATTTCTGGGTTTTTCTAAAAAAATTTTTATGGATTTAATTTTTTTTTAGGAAAATCTATAATTGTTCTATTTTTGTACGTTAATTTATTTGACAAGATAAATGATATAATCAACTTCTATCGTTGACTCACCCTGTACTGGACTTTGGATGTTTTGGAATTCGATTTATTTTATACGACAGACCGTTAAATGGAAATGTAAATCTGCTGGTTTTCAGCCACAAAATGTTCAATCTTAGGGGAATAGCTTTGCGGAAGAGGATAATGTTTCTTTTATGACATGCAACTTAGCTTTTCTAGGATATAGTGAAATCAGAGTGGATTTTGGTTTTATTCACTTTACGTCAAATAGTGGATAAGTGCTTTATGTTAATCAGAAATGTTTAAATAAAACGACAAATAATTTGATTGAATTTTGACCACAATTTCAATACTTTTGATGGTAAGAAGCTTTTTCTTAATATGTTTCTAAACAGAACAGCTTTAATTTTCAGTAAATCATTATTCTAAGAAATTTCCCTCTAAATATAACTTGAGCATGGAAAATTACAGGCAATTTTAGATTAATATGAAATTCATGGATTTCCAATCAGAAAACAATGGGAAACTCACGAGTACTTGTCATTTTAAATTGAAATTTAGTGTAGTGGAATTATACATAATTTTCCAATATATGTATGTATTAAATTGGTTTAGTTAACACATGCTAATTACCGCTTATTACATTTTTGTCTAAATCAAATTCATAATAATATATTTGAAAGTTTAATAATTTTGGCTACAATTTACACTAATAAATTAGTAGCTTACCCAAGTAAAAGTTATGCATTTTTAATTAGATAATTTCAGACACGAAGATAGTAACTTTTTTACTATTTGAAAGTGATATCCTAATTAAAAATTTGATTGCACTATATGTTGATTTACCTGGCAAGGGAACTAAAACTTGCTGGCAACAATGCATTTTAGGTGTAAATCTAGGAATATTTTAGATTTCTAGTAACTTTATTGTAAGTCCACATGTGCAGTATTTGCGTAAATAGCAGCACAGTGAATAGTTTGTGATTGGTCAAAAAAAGCAGCTTTCAGCTGGCTGCTTTTTCTTGACTAATCACAAACTACAGCACAGTGAATGGTTTGTGATTGGTAAAAATGCGGTTTTTAAAAAAAGCAAATACTGCACATGTGGACTTGTCAGTAAGCTTTTTCATCATTTTTCAATTTGTTGCCCGTTATCGTTAGTTTAGAACAAAAATCCACATCAAAAGCAACAACAAAACCATCTCTTTAGAACAAAAGCAGCCACATCAATTGAGAAAACTAACTAAATTAGACAAATCCTTGGAAAGTTGAATTGCAATACTGAATTGAAATTGCAAACTGAAACCGTGTTTTTCAATTAGATTTCCAGCAAGTTAATTCAATTAATAAATTATGCAAATATACCAGAAAATTATCCTTAAGAGTTAATTTTAATGTACAAATATCCTCAAGAAAGCAAAGTTAACGTAAAATCCATGTATTTGTATTTTTTGTTATTTCTCGTTTTTTTCTTTACTAAACTGACTGTACATTTAATTTTGTCTGTCACTTAATGATAGAGAAATGTTATTAAAACAACAATTAGAGAAATAAAATATGATATAAAACAACTTACTTAAATCGTATATTAACTAGGAGACTATTTTTTATTTCTATGGTTTTCTACTCTAGTTCGTAAATTTACTATTTTAAGGTCCAAATTGTTCTGGGATAAAGGTGACTTAGATCTAGGTGATCTTAAATGACTGAAGGAAAGTATAATTAAACAAAACCGTACAGTCACGAGACTAAAAAATACACTTTCAACTTGCTCAAGTCTAAAAATTCAATGTTAGCTAGTTGGTAGTTATTTTCTAAACCAAATTCAAGCTGAATTGTCAAATCAGTCACGTGACCTCAAGAAGACAATATTTAAAGGTAATTTAATGGTAAACTAAAACCAATCATGCTTGAAGACAGTCACGTGACTAACAAAATCCACTTTCAACTTGCTCAAGTCTAAAAATTCAAAGTTACCTAGTTGGTAGCTATTTTCTAAACCAAATTCAAGCTGAATTGTCAAATCAGTCACGTGACCTTAAGAAGACAATTATTAAACGTAATTTAATGGTAAACTAAAACCAATCATGCTTGAAGACATGTCACGTGACTAAAAAAATCCACTTTAAACTTGCTCAGGTCTAAAAATTCAAAGTTAGCTAGTTGATAGCTATTTTCTACACCAAATTCAAGCTAAATTCTAAAATCAGTCACGTGATCATAAGGAGGCAATTTTAAAGACAGAATAATAGTAAACCAAAACCAGAGCTGCATGAAGACAGTCACGTGACAAAAAAATCCATTTTTAACTTGCTAAAATCAAAAAATTCAAAGTTGGCTAGTTAGAAGCGATTTTCTAAGCCAGAAAATTGTAAAATCAGTCACGTGATCTTAAGAAGGCAATTTTTAAAGACAGAATAATGGTAAACCAAAACCAGAGCTGCATGAAGACAGTCACGTGACAAAAAAATCCATTTTTAACTTGCTAAAATCAAAAAATTCAAAGTTGGCTAGTTAGAAGCGCTAGAGACCACCAGAAGATGGTGTTTATCAGTGGGATTGAGAATCAACTTATCAAAAACCATAGTGGTACCTTTCACCAGGCGAACAAGACTTCAGCACTTGAGAAATATTCGCCTCAACGACGAAAACTTAGAATGGCGGCAAGAGGTTTTTAACTTGCTAGGACTTACCCTAGACTCAAAACTTATCTGGAACCGCCACGTAGAAAAGATTGCCAGCAAGGCAAGGTCATCACTGATGGTCTGCAGGAACATTGCGGGAAAGACGTGGGGTTGTAACCCATCAATACTGCGATGGATGTATACCATGATAGTGGGACCTATGATCACATACGGCGCAGTAGTGTGGCACAGAAAAACCGAACTTGCCACAACAAGGAAAACATTAGAGAAGGTGCAGAGACTTTCATGTCTTTGCATAACGGGAGCAATGAGATCAACCCCCACGGCAGCACTAGAGGTAATTCTCGACCTCACACCGTTCCACATCATGGTGAGAAGAACTGCTTGGGGAGCACATCTCAGGTTGGATAAGGCCGGATTTAAAAGGAGAGCACACCTCGCCGATCTCCTAACCGACTAAATCATCAGGAAGTTTAGTATCGAAAAACAATTTCGAACGGAACTGAGCACCAAGAGAGATTGGAGCAGAAAATCCATTCAAACATTGGGAAAAAATACCATAATATGGTATACGGACGGATCGAAAACTCCCGAGGGGACTGGAGCAGGAATCTACGAGCTTCGCACCAAATACTCCGAACCCATGGGCCTGTTCCCTATAATTTTTCAAGCGGAAATTCACGCCTTAGAAAGGTGTATTCAGTTTAACCTCGACAGGAAATACAACATGGAAATTGCGATCCTTTTCGATAGCCAAGCAGCCATCAAATCATTGAGCTCACGTGATCCTTAAGGAAAGCTCAATGACAGGAAGAAACAACAAGGTTCCTCTGGGTAAAGAGGGTAACGAACAAGCAATACTCTGGCACGAAAAGGAGCATTAGCGCCACTGATCGGGCCAAACCAAAAGCATTTTAGGAAGTACTTAATAAAGCTGAAGAAGAACTAAGAGCAACGCACTGGCAAAGACTTCCAGGACTGAGGCAGGCCAAAGAAATTAACCTCATTTAGTCTCAAGGCATTAACGGGATTTCTAAAATCAGAAACACCTATAGAAGCTAGGCCTAGGAGAGGACAGTAACTGCAGGTTTTGCGTAGAAGAACCAGAAACACCCCACCACATCTTGCTGGAGTTTATGCTGTACGCCACAGAAGATTAAACACACTGGGATTACACCAGCTGGCTGTGGAAGAAATACCTCGAACAGACCCACTCAAGATCCTGAAATTCCTAAAGGAACTAAATCTTGAGGGGATGCTATGAACAAGGAAACCGTGAGATAGCAAAAAAAGATGGGGTACAATAGATCTAGGACGCAGTACATCTGTCACCATCCACACCTACCATTAACATTACCAGTAGCGATTTTCTAAGCCAGAAAATTGTAAAATCAGTCACGTGATCTTAAGAAGGCAATTTTTAAAGACAGAATAATGGTAAACCAAAACCAGAGCTACATGAAGACAGTCACGTGACAAAAAAATCCATTTTTAACTTGCTAAAATCAAAACATTCAAAGTTGGCTAGTTAGTAGCGATTTTCTAAGCCAGAAAATTGTAAAATCAGTCACGTGATCTTAAGAAGGCAATTTTTAAAGACAGAATAATGGTAAACCAAAACCAGAGCTGCATGAAGACAGTCACGTGACAAAAAAATCCATTTTTAACTTGCTAAAATCAAAAAATTCAAAGTTGGCTAGTTAGAAGCGATTTTCTAAGCCAGAAAATTGTAAAATCAGTCACGTGATCTTAAGAAGGCAATTTTTAAAGACAGAATAATGGTAAACCAAAACCAGAGCTGCATGAAGACAGTCACGTGACAAAAAAAAACATTTTTCACTTAAAAAATTCACTTTTTTGCTATAATCTAAGAATTCAAAATTAGCTAGTTAGTAGCTATTTTCTAAACCAAATTCAAGCTGAATTTTCAAATCAGTCACGTGACCTTACAACAGGCAATTGATAAAGATATAATAATGGTAAACGAAAACCAGAAAACAGTCACGTGATTAACAACTTTTTTAAATTCTTAATGATTGAATAATGGTAGGTAACTAAAAATCAAAGATCTGATTTAATATTCTTAAATACTTGAAAATGTTACTGCAAAAGCAGATTAATAAATTATTTAGCAAAATTAAATATTTAATTAAATAAAATTTGTTTGTATTTTTTTCTGCAGTTATATTTGCAGTATCACACTAAAAATTTAATTAGATGGTTTAGAAACCTATTAAAACAATTTTTACGATTCTTACCTCAACTCAAAAGTACTTGTAAACTAAACTATTTTAAAAATACCATACCACTCTTAAACTTTTGAAAAGTGATTTGGAGATCCAGATATTTACTTTTCAATATTTTTTTTTACTTTTAGTTAATCCTTAAACTTAAAAATGACTTGACAACTTTACTGGACACATTCAAAATTCAAAAGGTTTGTGACTTTTCAGATATTTTTGGGGGTTGACAAACCTCGTTCGTAAGCCACCGTTTTAAGGCAATTACAGTTAAAAATCTGCAAACTTTTAACATAATAGCGCACTTCTGTTCGTTACAGCAGGTGTTTATTTCATTAATTACCCCGAAAGCCAGGCACTTAACAGATAAACGTGCTGTTCATACGATCCATTTGGCTCTCGCTTTTCCTTTGTTCGTTGCTGCTTAATAAGAACAAAAATTACATTACATTTTCAGTAAAATGGACAATTAGTCGATTTCAGACATGGCTCAATACTCAAAAAAAATGTTTTGCTATTAATTGTTTCAAATAACACGTCAGGTGACTTTGGGAATGGAATTTTGAACTTACCAATTGCCACTAGTCAAAACCAGACACGTGACTATAAAAATGTAGTCAGAATTATGAAAATATGCAAAATCTGATTTAAACAGTTATGAAGGCAAAAGGTGTAAAATAAGAGTCACTTGACCAAAAAAATTGTGATTTTTGAGCTGGCAACACAGTAAAGTTAAAGTGACAATACAGTGTACAGTTAAAAACAATCACGTGAACATAAAAATGTAGTTTCAACTATTAAAATTCCATAAATCTAATTTAGACAGTGGTAAAACCTGAAAATACATGTCACGTGACTAAAAATACAATTTTTAAGCTGGCAACATTGTAAAAGCAAAATGTCACTAGTGAAAAACAATCACGTGACTGGCAAAAAGGTAATTTAGGCTGTGAAATTTTCCTAAATAACAGTCAGGCAGTGGCAACACTTTTAATGATGAATTACACGTCACGTGACTTTGGGAATGAGCTAACAACACTGTACTGGCCAATTGCCACTAGTCAAAAACAGTCACATGACTATAAAAAGGTAGTAAGAATTATGAAAATGTGCAAAATTCAATTTAAACAGTTTTGAAGGCAAAAATTGTAAAATAAGAGTCACTTGACCAAAAAATTGTAATTTTTGAGCTCGCAACACTGTACAGGCAAAGTGACACTACAGTCTACAATTAAAAACAATCACGTGACCATAAAAATGTAGTTTCAACTGTTAAAATTCAATAAATATAATTTAGACAGTGGTAAAGGTTTTAATTGACAGTGGAAAAAATTAATGGTATAATATTCGTCACCTGACTTTGAAAATGTAATTTTTGATCTGGCAACACTGGACTGACCAACTGACACTAGTCAAATCAGTCACGTGACCATAAAAATATAGTCTGAATTATGGGAAAGTGCAAAATTCGATTGAAACAGTTATGAAGGCAAAAATTGTAAAATACAAGTCACATGACCAAAAAATGGTAATTTTTCAGCTGGCTACACTGTACTGGCTAAGTGACCCTACAATTAAAGACAGTCACGTGACCAGGCAAATTTAGTTTCCACTGTGAACATTTTTAGGTTATTTCCATTTAAAAAAAATTGAATGTATGACTTGATGATACGATCAACATGTTTTTTCCAAAAGTTATGGACAAATTAGCGTTATTATTAAAAAAAACTAACAAAATTGTAAAATAAATCAGGATTTATGTTAGGGTTTTAAAGGTTTAAAGGTGATTTTTGAGATACCTCAACAACAACTGGGATTATTATCCTCGTTGAGGGGTTCACGTCAGCTTTGTAAGACAAATCTCTGAAAAATTACTTTTTCGATTTTAAGCCTAGTGAACACCAACTAAATGTTAAATAAACCATCGTATAAATTGAAACGAAGAGCAGAAACTCATTTGCTATTACGTAATAGTTGCAAATTTACTGTTTTTCAGGACTGACGTTTTTTGCCTAGTCAACCGTAGATTTTTCGCACTAGGCCGGTAATTAAGTTTATATGAACTTGTTTGTTGATCGTTTCCATGCGGGTTTGTACGCAGAACGAGCCCTGTTGATAGGCATTTTCGAATTAAAATTCAGTCAAACGTGGTTAAATTGCAGTTAACAAAGTTGCATTAACTGTTGGAAAGTATTATTTAGAAAACGGGCAATAAATTTGAAGTTTGACAATTTTCTTAACGAGTCTTGCGTCTGGCGGTTTTTTGCAAATTTAGTATTGTTCTTATTATTAGTTTTTGTTAGTTTTTTCGCTAATTTGTCCGTAAAGTGTAACACTGTTGATCGTATAGTCATAAATTCAAATTCTTTAAATAGAAATAACTTTAAAAAAAGTTACCTGCTTATACTCGTGTGCTACTGTCTGAATTTGATTTATCAATTTATTAACTTTAAACTACATTTTGACAGTCAACTGGCCTTTACAATGTTGTCAGCTCAAAAATTGCAATTTAAGTCACGTGACGTCAAAATTAAATCAAATCAAAAATTAGACCACTGTCTAAATTAGATTTAATGAATTTTAACAGTTGACACTACATTTTTATGTTAACGTGATTGTTTTTAATAATAATAATAATAATACTTTATTCATGTTAAGACAGTAATTCATATCTAATGTCAGAAAGGAGGACACAAAAACAAAATCCAGTGAACTACAAAAAACTTGACAGGGCAGTTAAGAACAAGTGCAAACAAGCAAAAGAAAAGTGGCTATCAGAGAAATGTTCTGAAATCGAAAAACTCCAAAGTAAACACGACTCTTTCAACTTACACAAGAAAGTCAAAGAATTGAACAATCGAAACAAAAAAAAAACAGTTTCAATACTAAGGGACAATAACAACGAAATAATAACAGAAACTGAAGTGAAACTTAAAAGATGGAGAGAATATATCGAAGACCTGTTTAATGACAATAGATCAGATGTGCAACGAATAACGAATGATCAAATAAATGAAAAAGGACCCGATATAACAAAAGAAGAAGTCATACATGCTACAAAAGCCCAAAAAGACAGAAAAGCAACTAGTTCAGATGGGACTCACGCAGAAGTATTAAAACTTATAGCAGACGAAGAAGAAGCCGGACTGAACATATTAACTTCATTACTTAACACTGTTTCTAAAACCGGCATTATACCCACAGATTGGCTCAAGTCACCGTTTATAACAATCCCAAAGAAAAACAACGCATCAAAGTGTTGATTAGCTTGATGTCTCATGTTCTGAAGGTATTTCTAAGAATGGTCATGGTTGTCAGTTTGGATTTCGGAATGGTGTTGGGGCACGGGAGGCACTGTTCTCTTTGAACGTCTTAACTCAAAGATGTAGAGATATGAACGTGAATGTATATGCATGTTTCCTTGAGTACAAAAAAGCGTTTGACTGCGTTAAGCACGACAAACTAATAGAGATTCTTCAAGCTACGGGAATAGACAAAGAAGAAATCATAATCACTTCACAGTTATACTGGCATCAAACGGCAGAAGTTAAAGTTGAGCAATCAACATCAGAGGCAATCATCATAAAAAGGGGAGTGAGGCAGGGCTGTGTCCTATCACCACTTCTGTTTAATTTATATTCTGAAACTATTTTTAGAGAAGCGCTGCAGAGGGTCCAAAGAGGAATCAAAATCAATGGAGTCATTGTTAACAATCTGAGATACGACGACGACTGTGTTGTGCTGGCAGATAAGCTGGCCGATTTACAAGACTTAATGAACCGTATAGTAAGCCACAGTGAACGGCATGGACCAACCACGAATGCGTCCAAAACTAAGCTTCTTGTTTTTTCAAAGACGAACATAGTTGCCAATTTGTCCATTAACAATATACAGATAGAACAAGTAAATTCATTCAGATACCTAGGGACTATCATTAATAATCAGTGCGACCCCAAGATCGAAATAAAAGCACGAATCGAGCAGGCCAGAAAAACATTTATTGATATGAAGCAATTTTTCACGAGATCCGAACTGAGCCTAGAACTTAGAATGCGCATGATCAGATGTTATATATTTTCCATTTTGTTATATGGTAGTGAAGGATGGACTCTCGATGCGACTACAGAGAAAAAGCTGGACGCTTTTGAGATGTATTTATACCGCCGTATGTTAAGTGGTTGGTGATGCAGAGAATCACCAACTTGGAAGTCCTTGCGCGGATGGGAAAATCAAAAGAACTGATGCTGATCGTAAAGGAAAAAAAAGGGATACATAGGCCACATAATGAGAGGCGAAAGGTATGAACTCTTGAGACTGATCATTGAAGGAAAAATACAAGGAAAAAGATCAGTGGGAAGAAGACAAAACTCCTGTCTGAAAGACTTAAGAAGATGGTTTGGATGTACCTCAATTGACATCTTCAGAGCTGCTACATCCAGAATAATGATTGCCAATTGGATCGCCAACCTCCGGCGGGAGACGGCGGATTAAGAAGAAGAAGATCAAGACTATAAAAGGGGTTTTGAAGCAAATAATCTCGAAGGCGGTTCTCGAACCGGGTTACAGGAAGCAACCTATAACTAAATGGAAGTTTATTATAAAACTTTTGTGCCCAGTAATTTGGACCTATTCTTGTTCTTTCTGAAAAGGTATCACTAGGTCACCTCCGAAACGAGTCTCCCAGCGGTGCACATCGATATGCATTGTGGAATAGTTGAAGTTATTTTTCAGATGCATTAAATTTTCAAATATAGTATAAACACAAGGGAATGTCATTATACCGAGAGCTGTAAATTTCTCCCTACAGTCATCCCTGTAGCCCAAACCTGATGGCCCTACGCTGAAGAGCGAAAACACGTCGCTTTCCCGCGGAGTGACCCCAGATTATTGCAGCATAGGACATGACAGAATGAAAGAGGGCGAAGTAAGCAGTGCACATAATCTGAACATTTACCGCACCCGATAGCCTTCAAAGTGCAAAAACCGCGCCCCAAAGACGGGAAGCCAGTTCTTCAATATGATAGTCAAATCTCAGTTCAGTGTCTAGTTGTCCGCCCAGAAATCTGGTTGCCTGATTAAAGTGTGGGATGCTGGCCGTATCTCTAAGAGAGTTTTGTACTCATAGGTTGTTTTTCTCAGACCAGACCCCCGCTTGAGTTTGAGCCGCTTGAGAAGCTTCAACAGCCGCATTAAGGTCGCCATTCCGGGCGGAAAAGGTGGTATCATCAGCGAATAATATACCAGGTTTTCAAGAGCACCCTGGACATAGGAGATTAACATGGGAAAACGGTTTTGATTTTTTTGCGCCTGTACGGTTGATTTCGAAAATTTTAACTTTTTACCTGCACTGTATAAGCGGTTGTCGAGCAACCGTACCAGCAACAATGATCTGTTTACCCGTTGCCCGACAACCGCCCATACAGTCCAGGCCAAAAGTTAGAGATCCGAAAAAAATACAGAAAACTAGTCCGTGATAGATACTACAACTTTCATTAATACGATTTTTCAATCAAATCAACCGTACAGGCGCAAAAAAATCAAAACCGTTTTCCCATGTTAATCTCCTATGCCCAAGGTGCTCTTGGACACCTGGTATATTTTTCACCATGGGCTATTGAAGTTAGGTTATTAATGTAGAGTAAGAAGAGGAGAGGCTCCAGAACTGAGCCCTGTGGGACACCCGTCCTTTGTTTCTCTCTTTGAGCTTTAAGGGATACACACTGAGACCGGACGCTTAGATATGATCTGAGTAAGGCAATCCTTTCCGGCTGAAGCCGTAATAAAAAAGTTTCCTTACGAGAAGAATATGAGACACACAGTCAAAAGCCTTGCTTAAGTCGCAAAAAACCGTAACTGTGTGTTCCCTATTCTCGTACCCCTCGAGGATGGTACTCACCAAGTTCAGAACAGTGCTTCTGCCCTCTCGAAATTCGAATTGATCTGGGCTTAACATTGAATTATCCTCTAAATGCGAGGCAATCTGCATCGCCATGCACTTCTCAATCACCTTTGAGAGCACCGGCAGGAGAGATATGGGACTGTAGTTGGACAAATTACTTCTATCACCTTTCTTGAAAATTGGCACCACTATTGCCCCCTTAAGGCAGGAAGGGAAGATTTTTTCCATAAGGCTCAGATTGATGAGCTTATTTAATGGAGCCGGAAGCAACTCACGTGTAATTTTTAAAAGTTCAACGGTCATGCCAAATGTGTCCCTGGACTTTTTGTTTTTTAGATTTCTGATTACATCTCGCAGCTCAATTTAAGTCACCTCTCTAAATGCGAAAGAAGCACTAACGGAAACGGCACGTTTTTAACTGTAGACTGTAGTGTCACTTTGCCTGTACAGTGTTGCCAGCTAAAAAATTACAATTTTTTGGTCAAGTGACTCTTATTTTACAGTTTTTGCCTTCATAACTGTTTGAATCGGATTTTGCAAATTTTCATTATTCTGACTACCTTTTTTATAGTCACGTGACTGCTTTTGACTAGTAGAAATTGGCCAGTACAGTGTTGCCAGTTCAAAATTACATTCCCAAAGTCACGTGACGTGAAATTTATCATTAAAACCTTTGGCACTGCCTGACTGTTATTTAGCAAAATTTCACAGCCTAACTTACCTTTTTGACAGTCACGTGATTGTTTTTCACTAGTAACATTTTGCCTTTACACTGTTGCCAGCTCAAAAATTGCATTTTTAGTCACGTGACGTGTATTTTCAGCTCTTCCCACTGTCGAAATTAGATTTATTGAATTTTAACAGTTGAAACTATATTCTTATGTTTACGTGACTGTTTTTAACTGTAGACTGTAGTGTCACTTTGCCTGTACAGTGTTGCCAACTCAAAAATTACAATTTTTGGGTCAAGTGACAAATTTTCACAGCTTAAATTACCTTTCTTGTAGTCACGTGACACGTTTTACACTAGTAAAATGTTGCCTTTACAATGTTGCCAGCTCAAAAATTGCATTTTTTGTCACGTGACGTGTATTTTCAGCTTTTTCCACTGTCTAAATTAGGTTTAGTGAATGTTCACAGTTGAAACTACATTTTTATGTTCACGTGATTGTTTTTAACTAGTGGCACTGGCCAGTACAGTGTTGCCAGGTTAAAAATTGCATTTCCAAAGTCACGTGACGTGTATTTTACCATTTACAATTGTAGCACACTCTAAATTTCAGTTAGAAAATTATCATTAAATTCTTTTTTTTATGGTCACGTGACTTTTTTTGACTAGTGCTACTTTGTTTTTACAATGTTGCCAGCTCAAAAATTGCGTTTTTAGTCACGTGACTTTTATTTTACAATTTTTGCTTTCATAAATATTTATGATTTAACTACCATTTTACTTTACTTTTGACGTGCTTTTGAGTAGTGTCACTTGGCCTTGGGTACAGTGTTGCCAGGTGAAAATATGCCAACCCAAAGTCACAGTAAAACAATAGTTCCAGTTGTATGATAAATTTGTGTATTCCGTAGTTGTGAGTTTGAAAAATGGACATTTAAAGCAAACATCTAAAGTGCGTTCACACTGAATACTTTTTAGATCATTGACTCTCTCATTAACTGGAAGGGACAGATTCAAACAAGGCATTTTATCATCTCCCCTTCTAGCATAGAATCGCTATTAATCATTGACGTGATGTCTGATATTGGTGGCGATAAATCAACGCTGATTTCCCATGGCAAACCGTAGTACACAAAGCTTCCGCTGTGTCAACATAAAAAGACCATTGACGTGACCTCTATTTTTGTTGGAGCCTCTCATTGAGTGGTTAAATAGAGCTCTCCTTTATCGGTCAACGTATTGAAACGTACATCCGGGTCGCCACGCGAAAGAAAAATAGTCCCTAATCCGATCCGACACATGTTTCCTATTAATTTTTCCTTTAGATATCGTACAGTCCGAGTTTTGCTTTGATAAATTAGACGTCCATTCAATTTTCCCTGCAAAACCCATGTTTTATATTTTTAATAATAAATTTCCACAAAGAGGAGGGCTTACGTGCTGGAAAGTGACAAATTGAGGCAGAGCAGACAAGAGGTTTTTCTGGGACAAACTCTAGATTTAAACTTTTATTAAACTAAAAAAAAATGTGGAAAGTTGTGACGTAGGAATAATGAAGACTTTAATTTCAATTTTTTTTTAATGAATGATGTTCTTTTCATATTACTAGATTAAATATATTAAAAGGAAAACCAACAAGTAGTCCACAATATGAGATAAGAAAATATTGGAAAAAAATTGCAATACTGACCTGAAATGTCTGATCAATTGGGCGTTTGCACTGTAAGTTTCAGGGCAGTAACTGCCTAAATTTCGAAATTATCATCTGAATTGGGTTTAATGGAACATAAGTCCTTTTTTTGCAACTTTCTTCTAAGTTTTTGCGTTCTAGTGTTGGATTTTTTACAAAAAATGTAACAGAATAACTTGATCAAAAAAATAATAATTTTTGAGCTGGCAACACTGTACAGGCAATGTGACATTAGTTAAAAACAGTCATGTGACCATAAAAATGTAGTTTCTACTCTGAACATTTGCTAAATCTAATTTAGACAGTGGCCAAATATGAAAATACACGTCACGTGGGTAAAAATGCAATTATTGAGCTGGCAACCATTGAAAGGCAAAGTGTCACTAGTCAAAAACAAGCACGTGATATTTACTATTGAACAACTCGGTTATTTGATTTTGCGCTTTACAACTATACAGGGTGGTCGCAACAGGAGTTCAGCGGCTACAATTTGGTATATTAAACCACCCTGTAAGTGTCAAAATAACCGAGTTACCATCTATTAAATTGAAAACTGTCAAATTTAAACTTTAATTCAGTTCTACTACTATTTACGATTGAATATCTCGGTTATTTGATTTTGCGCTTTTAAACTATACAGGGTGGTCGCAACAGGAGTTCAAGGGCTACAATTTGGTATATTAAACCACCCTGTAAGTGTCAAAATAACCAAGTTACCATCTGTTAAATTGAAAACTGTCAAATTTAAACTTTAATTCAGTTCTACTACTATTTACGATTGAATATCTCGGTTATTTGATTTTGCGCTTTTAAACTATACAGGGTGGTCGCAACAAGAGTTCAAGGGCTACAATTTGGTATATTAAACCACCCTGTAAGTGTCAAAACAACCGAGTTACCATCTCCTAAATTAAAAACTGTCAAATTTAAACTTTAATTCAGTTCTACTACTATTTACCATTGAATAACTCGGTTATTTGATTTTGCGCTTTACAACTATACAGGGTGGTCGCAACAGGAGTTCAAGGGCTACAATTTGGTATATTAAACCACCCTGTAAGGGTAAAAATAACCGAGTTACCATCTGTTAAATTGAAAACTTTCAAATTTAAACTTTAATTCAGTTCTACTACTATGTACTATTCAATAACTCGGTTATTTGATTTTGCGCTTTACAACTATACAGGGTGGTCGCAACAGGAGTTCAAGGGCTACAATTTGGTATATTAAACCACCCTGTAAGTGTCAAAACAACCGAGTTACCATCTCCTAAATTAAAAACTGTCAAATTTAAACTTTAATTCAGTTCTACTACTATTTACCATTGAATAACTCGGTTATTTGATTTTGCGCTTTACAACTATACAGGGTGGTTGCAACAGGAGTTCAAGGGCTACAATTTGGTATATTGGACCTCCCTGTAAGTGTCAAATTAACCGAGTTACTCTCTGTTAAATTGAAAATTGTCAAACTTAAACTTTAATTCAGTTCCACTACTATTTACCATTGAATAACTTCGGTTATTTGATTTTGTGGTTAATAACTATACAGGGTGGTCGCAACAGAATTTCAAGTCAGAATTATGAAAATGTGCAAAATGGTTATAAAAACTAAAATTGTAAAATAAGAGTCACTAAACCAAAAAATGGAGCTGGCAACCCTGTACAGGGTATCCGGATTTCGTGTGTTTTGACAGGAAGAGCTCATTTCCCGGCTAGATAGGAAAAAACTAGTATACATGTCTAGAGCTCAATATGCCCGAAAGGACAATCAAAGAATTAGAAGAGCACACTTGCACAATCAAGAAAATTACAACCCCACAGTGGAAACTGGGGAAATAACGCCCGCTTTACCACAATTCATCAGCCTCCCGACGTTCAACCCTTGCACAGACTCAGCACAATCATTCAGAGCAACATACGACCGAATGGCAGTTCTATACTTTCACTCCTACCTGCAGGGGGCTGCAAATATATTGTAAGGAGGGCCACCCTGACAGTAACTGACTCCTCATCTGTCAGGCCTTCAAAACAGAGTTCTGCGACGATAACAGCAGCCTGAGACTGCTTTCGAAGGTACGGGAAAGAACACAGAGGCCCTTGGAACCTATCAAGAATTACTTTTACGACCTAAGGGTCCTCTATGAAGAATACAAGCGGGTAGTCGATTTCGGGTAGTAGATAACGCCCCTACAGAACCACCCCCATGGCCCTCTACACCAACATTCCGGCCGCAGCGCCAAGCATATGATAACTCGAGCTTCAGAGAACCGGCACGGTACGAAAACCCACGCTCTTTTGGAGGTGAAAGGACCCCGCCACCGCCCAGAAGGGAATACGTTACAAGACGCACCCCCCCCCGCCTCCCAAACTTCGAAGGGTGGCAAAACTGAGTCCCGTCACCCTCTCCACTTGGGGCCACTCTGCTTCTCAGAGCAGGGGGGCAAAGAAGTCCGAGCCTAGGGGAAACAAAGACATCACTTGAGATAGTAGGGAGTTACGTAGGAAGATTGGATATACGAGCAACTATACTGAAAAACCCACCCCAGCCACTCATCTTGGGCATGGAATTTTTGGAAGATACAAAAGCAACGATTAACATGGCAAAGAAAACACTAACCTTAGAAGAACAGTTGACCTTTCAATTTAGCCGCCAAGCAAAAAGCACTAACCAACAAACCCACGACTATTCCCGCAGAAAAGTAAGACAGAGCAAGCAAAAAGCACAAACTAGGTAAACCCGCAAATAAAGTCACCTAAAGGCAAAGAAAAGCAAGCAATACCACATTCACCAAAGACAAGCACGCATGAGGTACCAAATCTATATTCTCCTTTCCTAAAGACACAGCGTGGCATTTACAGGCTGTGTTTACGGTGTCAACTAACCTCTGTAGAGATAGAAAGCATTGCAAGGGCCATCAGAAGCCACGCTGGGGTACAAAAAAAAGGAATGACTCTTACTTGGGTGAATACCCCTTCAGTCGGCATAGAACCCTTCAAGAGATGCTGCACGGGACTGAAGCATCGGGCAAATCAAAGGAAAATTAAGAGCATTGCCTTACCAAGACTAAGCCGACGAAGCGACCACACAGGCTGGGTAACCAACAAGGAAATCTTGTCAGACACTTTTAGGGAGACGGACATAGAAATCTGTATATCAAAAGAAAAGGGAAAAAGGAAAACGCGCGCCAGCAAGATTTTGAGGAGATTTTGCCAAAACAGATTAAGTTAAGAGCTACGGAAGACGTGGTTATCATGCTGGCGACACAGAGTCTGGGACAGGAGTCTGGGATTCATTCATCCCCGAGAAAGCGTTCGTCCTCCTTGAACCTCACCGTTTTCCAGGTACAGCATCCCTCATCATGATCTACGCCATCTTGGCGATCTGGGGATAAGATTTTGTAACTGTTGTCTTAATTTTTTAAATAAATTTGCAAAAAAAATGCTGATGTATCCAAATCTGAATATCAGTTATTATCCAGCAGAAGTACTTTGGAAAATGAGAAATACATTTGTTTTACCTCTAATAAATAGACCAAAGAGCTTGGACTTTACAAAGATGGTTGGAAACTAATATTGTTAAGAAGAGTTTGTGAGTAAGTTTCGATTAAAACTTTTTTAAGAAGACTTTTTTTTTGAAATAAATAATGGTTTGCGAAAAAGACGTGTCATGAACAGCCTTTATTCATTAATCACCCAGTTCGATAAAAATCTCGCTAATGTTTATCCATCGTTTTTTTGTAAAGTGATTAATTTTAAGTCGATTTAAAAATATGCATGATACATAGGAGGTACATAATACAGGGTGGTCCAGTCCACTGTCAGACCCATAGAGAAATTTTGATCAGTTTGAATTGATTTAATAGCTATTTATGTAACCAGTTACGAAAAGATCGATTTTGTGTAACGAATGAATGTTTGTAGGGCGAGCGCAGCGAGGTCCTACAATTTGAATGAGTTACTTTTCGAAACGTGTTGCATACATCATTTTTTCTAATTTTGATCAAAAAGCGGTAAAACCATCTTTTAAAGTGATTTTAACACAAATATTCACTTTCATAGCACCTTGTATAAACAGTGACAACGACATGTTATGATGGATGTCGCCCATATGTTTCTACGGAAATGCATAAAAACAGGGAGTGATGAAAATGAACATTTCATAACTAGTTACATAAAGTGATACTTTATGTAACTAGTTACATAAAGTAAAACGTTTTGTCACTCTAATCAGTTTTGAAAAGTGTCACTTTATATGCCATAATTAGAAAAATACATTTTATAGCTCCATGAGTGAACTTTTGATAGATGTGACGTTTGGCTGCCTATGACTGAGTGTGTAAGGAAGCAGTACTGTAACACAACCATTATACACACACCGGCAAAATTAGAGAAACGGTCAAAATTGAGACTTAGTTTAACATCAATTTCCTCTTCAATCCTTCGCTCAATTTTGATCATCTTTTTTATGAATTGTAGCTTGATTCTTCATGAATACATATGTCTTATTACGATTTTTAAATGGTTTGTCTTTATGTCATATACAGGGACGAAAAGGAAGTAAGAATGTTCTGTGCTCTTTGAGACACCCTGTGGAGAGAACAACTGGCATTTGAAAACAGTTTATAACATCAAATTGTGGCACGTTATTTTCTGAACATTTTTTATTTCCTCTGATATGTTAATTATTAAAGAAAATACAAGGTTTCGAAGAAAATGTGGATATTGGTCTTATTTTTCCACACCTGTTTGGTTTCCTAATCAAATTTGCTATACGTCATTGGATCTTGTCAAGCGAAAGTCAAGAACATTCATCATTTTGATTCTTAAAAATCCAACATGGGTGATATGGCCTCCTACTGATGTGGCGAAGGCTGTAGCGATGACCGAAATTGGTACAAGTTACAGCGATGTTGCTGAGATGTTAGGAAAAGCAAAATCTACGATATATCGCAATGTAAGACGTTGGAGACAAACGGGAGAGTATGTGAGTAATAGACGTAAAACAGTACCGCAACTAAGAAGCAAACTGGAAAAAGAACAAGTCCTCGTACCATTAGCAGAAGGCTTAAGGAAGTTGGTTTGAAGGCCTATAGAACCAAGGAAGCTCCATTACTCCAGCGATGTAAACGTGTGGCCAAACTAGGCTTTGCTAGGGAGCACGAAAATTGGGATGTTTTGTTCACAGATGAGAGTCGACTTTGTGTTAATTCCATCGACTGCAGGGAAAGGTTATATCGCCGCCGAGGAGAACAAGATGAACAATTTAATTTTACTCCCACTGTCTCCTATGGTGGAGGCTCAGTGTCTGGGGTGGAATATGCTTAGGGACACGAACAGAGTTGGTGGTTGTTAATGGAGTTTTAAATGCAGATGGATACATTCGCAATATTCTACAAGAGCATGTCGTACCATCCGCCCCCCATATCGGAGAAAACTTTTTGCTAATGCCCGCCCTCACAAGGCTCGTTGTGTCTTCGACTTTTTGAATGTCGTCGGGATAAGAACAATGGCGTGGCCGGCATGTCCTCCAGACATTAATCCGACTGAACATGTCTGGGACACGTTAGGTAAGCGATTAAGGTTCATAACTCCTGCAATTCAAAATCCCGAACAACTAGCAGCTGCTCTGGTTGAGATTTGGGACAATCTGTCTCATGACATGATCGATAATGTCATCAGAAGCATGAGGAGACGGATGACTGTCGTGATAAGGGCGCATTTAGCTAAAAAACAACATTTCAAACAATCATCTAAATGGTAAACTTTCTATTGAGCTAATAATTATTTCAGTTCGAGTTTTCCTGGTTAGTGCTAAAGGTAACTTGCTGTAAGCCTCACAGTGCATTAAATTTTAAATATCGAATCACAATAAAATCTTTTAAAAATCCTTCTTGACACACTTGCAGGTAATGTTTGAAATAAACCGCTTAACTTGTCCTGACAGTTAAACCTTCCGCCTCCAAACAGTAAATAAATCTTACCTGGCTTATGTTATCCTGGTGTACACTGAGCAGACAAATTGTCCCAACAGGCTGTCCTGAAACAAAGTTAAAAATTAAATTCACTCTGTCTAATACAATACTAATTCAGTCAACTAAACCATCTTTAAACAGCATTAATGTTGCTGAACTTTGTGCAGGGTAAAGGGAATATTGTGGTGTAATAGTCTTAAGTAGTACATACTTATGGTCCATTTATTTTCCCGTGGCGGTTACGTCATCATTTGCCTTTCTTGTCCATTACATGCGTTCCGAGCGCGATAGAATTTTGACGTCAATGTGTGTGTGTTTCGGTAGTCAGTTTTGAAAATGCCACCTTCTTAATACACTTTACAACTAGCAAGGGGCCCAGTGAAACATTCTGAAGGAACTAGAGTTTGTGGAACAGAAAAGGATGCCTTTTCTAATAGAAAACACTGTCACAATGAAACAACCCATATATTTACTTACTCCCAAGAAGAGTTTTTACAAGAACACTACAAAAACCAAGTTTATTCAAGCCAGTGGTTCTCGAAGAAACATGGATATAGAGTAAAGGTGTATTCAGCAGAAGCTGACAAGGTGATTTACCTAATACTATAAAAAGGACTCTGATAGAGGTATTAATGAGCTGCTAATACTAAATAGCTTATGTTTCAGGTACCTTTATTTGCCTAATCTGGAGTTTGCTTATCATGCTTTGAAAGGGTCCAAATTTAAAAAGTCTTATTATCAATTGCTCTAAAAGACTGAACAAAAGGTGTTTGAAGCTATGGTTATAATGGTGTTGTCAAAATCCATATGCAGAGTGTTGAAAAAACAAATTTCTAATAAGTTTCAGGTAATATTAGAAAGATACAAGTTACTTAATACATAAATTTGATCAAATGCCATTATTTTGCAGAATTAGCCCTTATAAATTTTGCCATATCTTCTCTGACTATAAGGCTAGAAACAGATGGTGCTACTGTTAAATACTTTTCCATCAGATAGTAGGTTAAATTACTATTTTAATTGTATTATTTACACATTATGAAATATACAAATAAAATCTTTAAAAAGTACACTCAAGTTTCTTTTTTATTTAACAAGTCTAGTTTTCTTCATAAACAATCATAAAATTAGATAATTTCTTTAACTGAGGTACCTACCTGCTCTTACAATAAATTGAACTGAAATTGAAAAAACATGTTAAATAAATCACACAACAAAACCAAATTGATATGTATTTAATGCTGGGTAAATTTACAAAAGGAAATAAATAAGCAATCTATATCACAAAACCAAGAAGCAAGTTCTTAAAACACCAACAATTGTTATTGTTATAAGTTAAAACACTGCTTTAGGATTTAATAGTCCCCAGGATACACGCATTGCCTTTCCTTTCTTGCAAATTTTATGGAATAATTCTTGAAACGTTGGTATTGGGCTGTTAATGACTCGTTTGAATGCACCTATCTGTGATGTTCTTTCCAGATAATTTAAATTGAATGTGGTTGTTGTTCCCAAGTCAAAGTTTGATTGGAACTTTCCGCCTTTGTTTACCACCAAATGTTGCAAGTTTTCCAGTTTGGTGAAGAAAAATCTTAAATTCTACGAAGGTCCCGCAATAACAACACTAATTAATAAACTTAAACATCCCTAAATTAAGTTTTTATTTCTTCTGTTTGTAGTTTTTGGTGGTTTTCAACTTTTTAAAATTCTTAACCTCAAAATGTTTAGCCGACGGTCAGTTGGGACTATGCTCTATGTTGCCACATCTTCCACGAGCAGATGTGAACCTGGTGTATTGTTGGTTGCAGTAATAAACGGACCGATCAATTATACAGATTTCGAAAAAAAAGCATTTATTGCATGCAAAACATGTGAGATTCTTAGAATGTTTTTTTTTCAAAACAATATAGTTTTCTCATTTTAATTTATAATTGCTTAATAAAAGATACATATTGTGAGGTTTAAAAAAGGAATTTGTCAAACGGCAACGTCCAAACAGGTGATTAAAAAGATGGATAGCCTAGCTTGTAATAAACGACGTGCGTAAATTTCAATATGGCGGAGCACTTGATGACGTAACCGCCAGGGGAAAAAAATGAACCATACTTAGAGTATGATACACAAAATGGATCAAGGGACTAACCCATAAAATGGTAATAGCTGAGGCTATATCAAACATATACTTCTAGCCTTAAAAAGGTTCAAAAGTGACACTTAATAAAGAAACTTTTAAAGAGTAATATCATTATAATCTATTCAGAAGTGAAAAGTTTAAAACTCTCCTAGGGACGTCCAAGTTATTATCGTCTCTCTTGTATAATAATTAGTTTTAAAGTTAAATCTGTTGCAAGCAAAGTTGTTATTTGACCCCCGTCAATGAAATTTATGAATATTTTTTCCTTTTAAGATTTGATTTGATTTATTATTTCTACAGATAAAGCTTTTTGAAAGAAAAATTTATACCTATTTACACATTGAAAAGGGATTTCTGGAGCTGAGTTTTAAATTCATATAAATGATTGTCTTTAATGTGCAAATTACACTGTGCAGGACTATTAATCAAAATCAGTCTTCTCTACAATCATCCATTGCACTCCACTTGCAGTTAATTTAACCGTAAAACGGTCGGTTTTAACAATAACAACCGAATTTAAGTTGCTCCTATTCCACTTACATTATCTAAAAGCTAAACGTGAACAAAGCGCTTTTAAGACGATTAAACCGCTGCATGTGCTCATAAACATGTTGCTGGTATTATTTGCCTTATTGAACCAACTCGAATTGGGTTAATGGATCCTAGAATCAAGAATATTTGAGCAAAATCCCGAAGAAGCAAAAATATTTTTTTTTTCATAAACGGTGTGTCATACTTATCCAAATTATGCATTGTATCCGTTTTCTTTGGGATGTACAACATAACATTTTTAATTTTCGTTATTGTGCAATCTTCAGGATGTCTACCAGAAAATGCACAGAAACAGTTAACAAATCCTGAATTTTATCAATACATCTTCTTTAAATACTAATTAAAAGTATTTAGAAAAACTAGAATACAAAAGTGTAATCCATTTTCTTATATTTTTTTGAGAATTTACACTTTTTAAAAATAATTAAAATGTGCCGCTTTTTAGGTGGAGCAAAAGTGGCTTTATTTGCCATCGAGTAGTTTTAAACAACGTTTAAAACGTTCTACAAGTTTTTAAAACTTTTCAGGTACTTCTGGTACGTTTCAAATGCTTCCAAAGTAATTAGGAAGATTCTGTAAGCTTCTAGAATATTGTAGTTAGTAGTTTTCAACAGCTTTTAAAACGTTCTACAAGTTTCTAAAACTGCCAAGGTACTTCTAGAACCTTCCAAATTCTTCAAGAGTGATAAGAAAGGTTCTTTAAGCTTTTAGAAAATATTCTAATAGCTTTCAAGTGCTTTTTAAATCTTCTAGAAGTTTCTAAAACTTTTCAGGTACTTCTGGAAATTTTCAAATTCTTCTAGAGTTATTATGAAGGTTCTGTAAGCTTCTAGAATATTTTAGTAGTTTTCAACAGCTTTTAAAACGTTCTACAAGTTTATAAAACTTTTCAGGTACTTCTGGAACCTTTAAAATCCTTCAAGAGTAATTAGGAAGGTTCTGTAAGCTTCTATAAAATATTCTTTCAAGTGCTTTTAAAATATTCTAGTCGTTTCTAAAACTTTTCGGGGACTTCTGGAACCTTTCAAATTCTTCTAGAGTTATTAGGAAGGTTCTGTAAGCTTCTAGAATATTTTAGTAGTTTTTAACAGCTTTTAAAACGTTCTACAAGTTTCTAAAACTCCCAACGTACTTCTGAAATCTTCTAAATTCTTCAAGAGTGATTAGGAAGGTTCTGTAAGCTTCTAGAAAATATTCTAGTAGCTTTCAAATACTTTTAAAATATTTTAGAAATTTCTAAAACTTTTCAGTTACATCTGGAACGTTTCAAATTCTTCAAGAGTGATAAGAAAGGTTCTTTAAACTTTTAGAAAATATTCTAGTAGCTTTCAAGTGCTTTTTAAATATTCTAGAAGTTTCTAAAACTTTTCAGGTACTTCTGGAAATTTTCAAATTCTTCTAGAGTTATTATGAAGGTTCTGTAAGCTTCTAGAATATTTTAGTAGTTTTCAACAGCTTTTAAAACGTTCTACAAGTTTATAAAACTTTTCAGGTACTTCTGGAACCTTTCAAATCCTTCAAGAGTAATTAGGAAGGTTCTGTAAGCTTCTATAAAATATTCTAGTAGCTTTCAAGTGCTTTTAAAATATTCTAGTAGCTTTCAAGTGCTTTTAAAATATTTTAGAAGTTCCTAAAACTCCCAAGGTAGTTCTGGGAATTTTCAAATTCTTCTAGAGTTATTAGGAAGGTTCTGTAAGCTTCTAGAATATTTTAGTAGTTTTTAACAGCTTTTAAAACGTTCTACAAGGTTCTAAAACTCCCAAGGTAGTTCTGGAACTTTTCAAATTCTTCAAGAGTGATTAGGAAGGTTCTGTAAGCTTCTAGAAAATATTCTAGTAGCTTTCAAATACTTTTAAAATATTTTAGAAATTTCTAAAACTTTTCAGTTACATCTGGAACGTTTCAAATTCTTCAAGAGTGATTAGGAAGGTTCTCTAAGCTTATAGAATATTCTAGTAGCTTTCAAGTGCTTTTAAAATATTTTAGAAGTTTCAAAAACTTTTCAGGTATTTCTGGAACCATTCAAATTCTTCTAGAGTGATTAGGAAGGTTCTGTAAGCTTCTAGAATATTTTAGTAGTTTTCAACAGCTTTTAAAACGTACAAGTTTTAAAACTTTTCAAAAGAGTTTAGGAAGGTTCTGTAAGCTTCTAGAAAATATTCTAGTAGCTTTCAAGTGCTTTTAAAATATTTTAGAAGTTCCTAAAACTCCCAAGGTAGTTCTGGGAATTTTCAAATTCTTCTAGAGTTATTAGGAAGGTTCTGTAAGCTTCTAGAATATTTTAGGTAGTTTTCAACAGCTTTTAAAACGTTCTACAAGTTTCTAAAACTCCCAACGTTCTTCTGAAATCTTCTAAATTCTTCAAGAGTGATTAGGAAGGTTCTGTAAGCTTCTAGAAAATATTCTAGTAGCTTTCAAATACTTTTAAAATATTTTAGAAATTTCTAAAACTTTTCAGTTACATCTGGAACGTTTCAAATTCTTCAAGAGTGATTAGGAAGGTTCTCTAAGCTTATAGAATATTCTAGTAGCTTTCAAGTGCTTTTAAAATATTTTAGAAGTTTCAAAAACTTTTCAGGTATTTCTGGAACCATTCAAATTCTTCTAGAGTGATTAGGAAGGTTCTGTAAGCTTCTAGAATATTTTAGTAGTTTTCAACAGCTTTTATAACGATCTACAAGTTTCTAAAACTCCCAACGTTCTTCTGGAGTCTTCTAAATTCTTCAAGAGTGATTAGGAAGGTTCTGTAAGCTTCTAGAAAATAATCTAGTAGCTTTCAAATGCTTTTAATATATTTTAGAAGTTTCTAAAACTTTTCAGGTTCTTCTGGAACCTTTCAAACTTTTCTGCAGTTATTAGGAAGGTTCTGTAAGCTTCTAGAATATTTGAGTAGTTTTCAACAGCTTTTAAAACGTTTTGCAAGTTTCTAAAACTCCCAAGGCACCTCTAGAACCTTCCAAATTCTTCAAGAATGATTCGGAAGGTTCTATAAGCTTCCAGAATATTCTAGTAGCTTTAAAGTGTTTTTAAAATATTTTAGAAGTTTCTAAAATTTTTCAGGTACACAGGGTGAGCACAAGTGTGTTTGTGGTTCACTTATTTTGGTTACGCTGTATGAAATTTTCAGGATGGAATTTTATGGCTTACACCACTGAAAACAGGAGTTTGAGACGGTCCTTTCGAGTAGTTTAACCTCATCAAACTTCCAAATATAACCGAGATACAAAATACTACTTTTTTGGTCAAAAGGGAATTAAACAATTTTTTGGCAAATATCCTCAAAACGGTAAGAGTTACAAGAAAATTGCTAGATACTAAAAAGTTTATAAATAAATCACTGAAATGACCTACGTAACGCTGAAATCGATACGGTTGTCTGTATACCGGGTGTACACAAAAATGTTAGTGGTTCTATTTTTTTAGCCACCCTGTATGAAATTTTTAGGATAGAATTTTTTAGGTCGCACCACTAAAAAGAGGAGTTCGAGACGGTTATTTTGAGTGGTTTAATCTCCACGAACTCCCAACCTCCTAACTGAGATACAGGGTGTTCAAGTTACAATTTATAGTGGACTTAATTAGAAGATGGGTGTCATAGTTTCGCAAATTATGCTGTTACAAGTGTCAAATCAAAACTATTTCAAACTTAATATAGATTCGCTTGTATTATTGAACTATTAAGTTGTTAAATAACAGATTCTAGCAAAAAAGACATATTTAATTATGATCATTCTCAAACATCTAGAAAAAGATATTCTTCCATACTAACTTATTGTTAGACAATTATTGGCTGGGGTCGAAAGCTCCCATTGTATGGGCCTTTGTTGTAACGTAAAAGCATTCTAAAACAATGAATGTATATCGAAACACTTTTTAGGCATTGTGTTTAACGAGAAAGCTGAAATTTGATAAGAGGATCCGAGTAAAGCTGCTAGGATTTACCTACCAAAGGAAATTATTTTGTTTGCTTGAGACACGTTAATAATATTCCTGTTTGTAGATATGTTAAGTGGAATATATTAGTATGCCTGATTAGCTTTGAAGCTATGATTTTAATGGAATATAACATTCAAAATTGCTCTTAAACCAAAAGGGATATTAAAAATTGGTCCATATCCAAAAAATGTTGAATGCTGAAACGTTTGCGCTGCACATATTACACCAAAATAACACTGTCACGGACAGAAGTAAAACTAATTTAAAATTTGTTTGAGTACGATATTTAACCAGAAGGGTACTTGGAAAAACCTTTATTTATACGCGAATCTACGTATGGAATTAATTTGCGCCCTCAATGGGAACAAATTGCCATGAACAAAGGTGGGAAAAACACTACTAATTACTGGGTTAAATCCATTTTTTGTCTGCGTATGTAAAGTTTTCCCTGAAACAATCACAAGCATAATGGAAATAAATGTTTCACTAGCTTAACTATTCTTGAGAGCCTCTAAATTGCTCTCAGGTTTACAAATTGCAGCAATCATTCAGTTGCACAGAACCCCATTTGAAATGAAAATGTCAGTGTTCAACAATACGAAGACACTAGCAACATTATCATAGATATCAGTTTGAAGAAAACGTGGAAAAATAAAAAGACAACAGCAATAAATCTTCCTCCATCCAAAGTACATTTTACGTTCTACTTTATTAGTTGTTTCTTACCGACTTATCATGTTTAATGCCTGTTTTGATGTGCATAAATCCCAGGTAGATTTACGTTGGTAACGTTCATTCAATTTTGAGATGAAATATATTTGAGCTCAATCCCCCAAAATCCTTCGTTGTACTGACGTGGGATTTACATGATTTTCCTCCCTCTTGTTATCGCTGAAAAATTCTCTATGCGAATTATAATAAAATCAGGTTGTAAAGGTTTTATGGTGCGTAAAATTTTAAGAATTCCACCTTAGATAAGAATGTAAAAAAGGTAAGTGTGTGGAATTTTTATATTTAATAATATAAATAATATTTATTTGAGTGTTCATTCTCAGACAGTGGAATGAAATTTTTGTATATCTAATTTTAACTTTACTTAAACAACAATATTTCAGCTATATTGGGATAAACAATCAAAGCTGTAGGTTAAAAACTGAATTTTTGGTGTTATTCTTAAATTTCTTAAAAAATTCGAAAACTCCTGGCATTCATCGCTCTACTTGGGCACGTAATTTTGCTACAACTTACTTGGAGTGATAAAATGACAGTTTTAAGAACATTTTTGGAATCTTCATTAAATTGCCTGTCAAATAACATAAAAAAATATTTGGTGCAGTAAGTGAAAAAAGTGGTGTCAAAGTTTGAACTGCCAGAAATACAAAAGGACAGTCAGGAACAAAATCGCCAGTAAAACCCACTTGCAGTGAGAAAATTACTATTTTAGGAATATTTTTGAAATCTTCATTAAATTTCCTTTCCAATAACATGAAACACTACAAAATTTGGTTCGGTAAAGGAGAAAAACGGTGTCAAAGTTTGAACTGTCAGAAACACACAGCCAAAGACAAAATCGTCTGTAAAACCGACTTGTAGTGAAAAAATGATTGTTTTAGGCACATTTTTGTAATTCTTATTAAATTTCCTATCCAATTACTTGAAAAACACACAACAAAATTGGGTACAGTCAGGGAGAAAAGCGGTATCACAATTTGAACTGACAGAATCACAGTATGAAAGAACAGTAAGGGGCAAAATAATCGCCTGCAAAGCCCACTTGGAGTGAAAGAATGACTGGTTTAGGCACATTTTTAGAATTATCACTAAATTTTATATCCAATAACATAAAAAAACACTACAACACACAAGAAACACAGCATTTGTAATTTACCAGTAATGTACTGGTCAAATTTTTTTACCCATCACTGGGAAAACACCAACAATTTTGGTTTCTAAATTCAAATTGACATGACTAAATCAGGAAAATACCACTTTTCCCAGTCATATTCATTAAAATGTCGATTAGACAAACTCCCATTTTAAACATTAATTTCTTCTAAACTATCCAGAAAAGAATCTTGATTCATTAACACAAAAAACTGCCTTGTTGACTTAAAATTGAACTTTCAATACCGTTTTTAATTTTTTTTTCTTAAATTTCGACAGTTGCAAAGCAAAAATGCACTTAAACACTGCAAAATTGAGTGAAAAACAACAAAAGTTGTCTTGGAGTCTTGGAAGACACTTTCCAAGTTCTTTGACTTAAATTTCAACATTTGTATAGTAAAAATTGACAAACACGGTAAAACTTAGTAAGCAACAATGAAAGTTCTCTTGGAAACCTAAAATTGGACCTTCAAGATACTTTTCTTAAGTTGTATAACTTGAATTTCAACACTTGACGAGTGAAGACAAACTAAAACACTGCAAAATTGAATCATAAAGGTGGAAATCCGTCTTGATGACTTAAAGTTAGACTTTCAAGACAGTGTTTTGACTTGATTTCTAGTAATTTCAGTGAAATTATACTTAAACACTGCAAAATTGAGTCAAAAACAATAAAAATTGTCTCATGTCCAACATTGGCTAAGTTGAGTTTAACGGCAGCTTAGATAAGTTTAGTTTAGACTGTGATAATTTAACTTAACTTAACTTAACTTGTTCTGCTACATTCAAACCTCAACTTCAGCTAAACCCTTAATTGTTGCAGGTTAAAAACTCAATTTTTGATGACTTTCCTAACAATTTTCAAAAAAATGTAAAACTCCGGACCTTTATCGCTCTACTAGCGCAAGTAATTCTGCTACAAACTCTATTTAACCCTGCCAAAATCGGTGAAACCATCCACTTTGTTGGGAAAAACACTAACAATGGTTGTGTCTAGCCTCGAATTGACATCACTAAATTAGGAAGACACTAGCAACATTATCATAGATATCAGTTGGAAGAAAACGTGAAAAAATAAAAAGACAACCGCAATAAATCTTCCTCCATCCAAGTGAATTTTACGTTTTACTTTATTAGTTGTTTCTTACCGGCATCATGTTTAATGCCTGTTTTGATGTGCATAAATCCCAGGTAGATTTGCAGGATAATAGAACGTTCATTCAATTTTGAGATGAAATATATTTCAGCTCAATCCCACAAAATCCTTCGTTGTACTGACGTGGGATTTACATGATTTTCCTCCCTCTTGTTATCGCTGAAAATTTCTCTATGTGAATTATAATAAAATCAGGTTGTAAAGGTTTTATGGTGCGTAAAATTTTAAGAATTCCACCTTAGGTAAGGATGTAAAAAAGGTAAGTGTGTGGAATTTTTATTAGGATTGTTAAAAATTTGAGTGTTCATTCTTGACAGTGGAATGAAATTTTTGTATATCTAGTTTTAACTTCACTTAAACAACAATATTTCAGCTATATTGGGATAAACAATCAAAGCTGTCGGTTAAAAACTGAATTTTTCGTGCCATTCCTAAATTTCTGAGAAACTTCGAAAACTCTTGGCGTTCATCGCTCTACTGGCGCACGTAATTTTGCTACAACTTACTTGGAGTGAGAAAATTACAGTTTTAAGCACATTTTTGGAATCTTCATTAAATTTCCTGTCAAGTAACATAAAAGAACACTACAATATTTGGTGCAGTAAGTGAAAAAAGTGGTGTCAAAGTTTGAACTGCCAGAAATACAAAAGGACAAAATCGCCAGTAAAACCCACTTGCAGTGAGAAAATGATTGTTTGTAGTATATTTTTGAAATCTTCATTAAATTTCTTTTCCAATAACATGAAAACACACTACAAAATTTGGTTCGGTGAAAGAGAAAAACGGTGCAAACGTTTGAACTGTCAGAAACAAACAGTCAAAGACAAAATCGTCTGTAAAACCCACTTGTAGTGAAAAAATGATTGTTTTAGGTACATTTTTGGAATCCTCATTAAATTTCCTATCCAATTACCTGAAAAAACACTACAAAGTTTGGTACAGTCAGTGAGAAAAGCGCCGTCAAAATTTGAACTGCAGGTAACACAGCATTTGTAATTTACCAGTAATTTACTGGTCAAAAAAAAAAAAAAATTACTTTACCGGTAATTTACTCATCACTAGAAAAGATAAACAATTTTGGTTTCTAGATTCGAATTGACATGACTAACTCAGGAAAATCCCACTTTTCCCAGTCATATTCATTAAAACGTCAATTTTACAAACTCCAAATTTAAACGTCTGGAAAAGAATCCTGATTCATTAATACAGAAAACTGCCTTGTTGACTTAAAATAGAATTTTCAATACCGTTTTTAATTTTTTTTCCTTATATTTCCACAGTTGCAAAGCAAAAATGTACTTAAACACTGCAAAATTTAGTGAAAAACAACAAAAGTTGTCTTGGAATCTTGGAAGACACTTTCCAAGTTCTTTGACTTAAATGTCAACATTTGTATAGTAAAAATTGACAAACACGGTAAAACTTAGAAAGCAAAAATGAAAATTCTCTTGGAAACCTAAAATTGGACCTTCAAGATACTTTTCTTAAGTTGTATAACTTGAATTTCAACACTTGACGAGTGAAGACAAACTAAAACACTGCAAAATTGAATCATAAAGGTGGAAATCTGTCTTGTTGACTTAAAGTTAGACTTTCAAGACAGTGTTTTGACTTGATTTCTAGTAATTTCAGTGAAATTATACTTAAACACTGCAAAATTGAGTCAAAAACAATAAAAATTGTCTCATGTCCGTTTCCCCAACATTGGCTATGTTGAGTTTAAAGGCAGCTGAGATAAGTTTAGTTTAGACTGTGATAATTTGCGCACTTGTTCTGCTACATTCAAACCTCAACTTCAGCTAAACCCTTAATTGTTGCAGGTTAAAAACTGAATTTTTGATGACTTCCCTAACAATTTTCAAAAAATTGTAAAACTCCGCACCTTCATCGCTCTACTAGCGCAAGTAATTCTGCTACAAACTCTATTTAACCCTGCCAAAATCGGTGAAACCATCCACTTTGTTGGGAAAAACACCAACAATGGTTGTGACTAGCCTCGAATTGATATCACTAAATTAGGAAAATCACACTTTATCCAGTCAAACACATTAAATCGTCAAAAACCCCAAATTTAAACATAAAGTTAATAATGTAACTTTGAAATATAAAACCAGAGTCACAAACTTCCGTATAATCATAAAACTTCCGTAAGTTTACCTAACTTTGTTTTAATTGCTTTTGTGATTGAAAGCCCGGAAAATTTCCGGATGAGACAAAGTAACAAATCTGGTAGGAGTCATATTAGAAATTCTATTAAATTTATATTTTTCGGTTCTTAATTTAAGGGATTTTAGAATTTCAAGTAGGTTTTAGTGGTAGTAGTAAATCTTTGATCTCTTTGGCTTTTTCTCTGTAATTTTATTGCAAGTTTCAACATTTTATTTTAATTTTTTTTGTCAAAACACTAAAAGAACAGAAAGAATAATTATCACTCATCTATAGTAGCTTTAATCAAGTAATTATTAAATTAAGTAGAATTAACGAGATAAATTTTCAGCTTGTTTTGTATGAAGGTCAGGAAAAAAATGACCTAAACCTGAACAATGTGCAATTATTTTTTTCCTATAAGATCAACAACAATTTGAAAACAGTGGCGTTCAAGCTTATTTTAGCAGCAACTAAGGAAGCAAAATAGAATGCCACTGATTTATGTTCATTTTTATTGTATTTATACGTCTCTGAGAAATCCTGCAATTAGTCAAAAACAGACGTTCAGCATTAGTGTTATTGATTTCGAAATGTAAGTTTAGCATTCTGTTTTTCAATTGTGTAAATTTAGGAGAATCCTGACAAGCTTAGAATTGCATTATCAATGTGAGGTGTCTCTTACAATTTCAGCTTTCACAAATATCGAATTCACCAAAAATGTATTTTGGCGTCAGTGTTTACTAGAGTGCTTACAGTGACTATCTCATTTTAACTCATTCTGACAAAACAAGTTGGACTGTTACTACAGCTACAAACTCAGGTTAACACTAAAAAACTCACACACATCGCCAAAATACGACAATTCTTACAGTGTTGCAAGCTTAAAATTGCATTATCAACGTCACGTGACGTGTATTTTAGAGTTTCAGTTTTTACAACTGTCTAAAATTAATTTACTAAATTTTCGACATTTAAACAACATTTTTAAAGTCACGAGATTAATTTTGACAGGTGTCAACAAATTTTTACAGTGTGGCAAGCTCAAAATTTGCATTATCAGCGTCACGTGACTAATTTTTGCAGGTGTCTACAAGCTTTTGCAGTGTTTCAAGCTCAAAGTTGTCACATTTTCGAGTTGTAACAACATTTTGTGTGATTTTAGGAAAATCCTGATTGGTTTAGTTTTACTGGGAATCGCCCAGGCAAGAACACCCATTCACCCTTGTCAATGTTGGCCAAACTGGCAGCCAATCAATGAAAGCAACGAGTGGCATTGTAAACACCCCCAAACCCAAAAAACCTTCCATTGTAATATTGATATTCCTCCAATATGTGAATGCAAGGTAATTACGACTTTCTACATGCCTGAACAGTAAAAATTCATTATTTTTTTTTAGGATAATGGCAACATTGTAAAACTACCTTTCGGTGAAATAAATTGTGTTAGTTCAGGAGGCAATTACGACAACATTAATTGCGAATCAACCCCTGAATGGGAAAGTTGGTTTAATAAACACCCTCAATACAGGCTGTATCATTGATAATGTTTTTAATTAAACTTTTCACTATTTTGTTGCTTTTTTATTTTAGAAACAGAGTTTTAAATTTTGCTGGAAACTTTCAAGAAACTCTGGTGAAAGTAAAACAAAACAAATCTTTTAATGCAGCGTGAATTTTAAAAAAGTTTTCCTTTACACTTTTAGATATTTTTGTGTTAGGAATTGCATTACTGATGGAAAAAGCCCATCAGTTAGTGAGTAATGGGATCATTCTGTGCCTTTGAAAATCTAATTTTCTGGTGTTTATTTACANGTGTCTNAGGNTGTCNANGAGCGNAATAAGGGAAGACCNNGNNTCNNCAGCGGGATNTATGGGTTTTNGAATCTAGGATNNGANGAGTTGNACNNCNNANTNACTTANNAGNGGATACAAGTCATGANANNATATAGAGATNAGCTANGATGNGNCGTCCTATAGCCTNGNGCNCCCNCGTGACANATACGGNTTGGTGNNTNGCCTCCACCGTAANA